>JPFL01000415.1:0-27590 GCA_000733385.1 Paramecium biaurelia
AATAAAAATGCATGAAGGTCATGATGATACAATTCAATCAGTATGTTATTCTCTTGATGGTACTACATAGGCATCTGGTAGTGATGATAAGATAATCCGTTTATGGGATGTTAAAACAGGACAATAAAAATCAAAATTGCATAGTCATAGTGAAGGTGTATTATCAGTATGTTTCTTTCCTGATGGTACTACATTAGCATCTGGTAGTAGTGATAAATCTATCCGTTTATGGGATGTTAAAACAGAAAAAGAAATTCAATCTACAGATAAAAGTTATAAAGATATTTTGGCATAATTTAAAACTCCACTACTTTAAGGCAATCCAATTCCCGAAGGTAGTATATTTATTTCTTATTATAATTTAGTTTCCACTAATATTACTATTCTCCTTTTATCCAAATAGGCAATACTTTAAGCATAAGGAGCTTTAATTCTCAAAGGAGAATTTGTAAATCAACCAGGCATTGATTTAAAACAATTATTTAAACAAAAAGGAAGTTGCATTTTGAAAAACCAAGATGTATTACAATAAAAGTGATATTTAATTATTTTAAAAATAACATTACAAATACATATTCATCTAGCTTATTTAGTTAATCTATAAATTTATTTCAAAATATTAATATTATAATATATATATATGTAAAATTTTAGAATGAAGCTCGAACAAATAATGTGAGTTGAGATTTATCTCTTGAAAACAAAAAATAGAATTAATAAAATTGCAAATGTCAATATTACTGCAACTGAAGTCAACAAATAACACCATAATATATGAAAAAGAATTTAGAATACATTTATATTATAGTAATTATTAATAATATCATTTTTTACATATTAGCTTCATTCTATATTCTTTAAGAATCAAGTAACGAAAATCTTTAATTGTTTTCTCACTTAGAAATTTAGAAATTTAAGAACAATAGCTATCAACTCTAAATTTTTGACAAAGTTTGATTGTATTCTTTACATTAATTCATTCTATACTGTTTTTATTCATAATATATAACGAAAATATAGTAAAAGAAATAAAATAATTTTAAAAAAACAAAGATAATGAAGAGCACTCATGAATAATCAGAAGAACTTTACAACATCTTTGCTTAAGTTTAGCAGGTTGATGAACAAATGTACAACTTGATAATTGAAATGCTAAGAAAAGAAAACATCTCAGATTGCATATAATTCCTTTCAAAACTTGATAATCAAAAAAAATTAAAGGAATAACTCAACATACAGAAGGAGATAGATTTAGGAATAAATAACATTAATAAGATTACTAACGTTATGAAATAAATACAAGATCATAATTTTAATAAATAAGATTATTCTTAAGGAATCTACATAGACTTAAAACATGAGCTAATTAAAAAGATTTCACAAGATAAGAAGATCATACAATTGTTAAAGTTTGTAGTTCTTCTCACAGCCTTTGATTAAACCTAAATATAATGTGGGTCGAATTCATTACATATATTAGTAGAGATGAAGGTTGATATGAAAAACTAAAATTTGGAAAATATAAGGATTTAGAATACATCTTTAGTGGAAGCTAATTTGGTGAGATGTAATTTAAGTGGATCACAATTTGAAAATATAGACATAAGTGGAATAAATTTGAATGGAGCTATACTATTTAACTGCAAATGGAGGAATATGAAAATACACGAACTGAATAAAATAGATGGTCCTAGTGTTTGTGTCAATTCTGTTTGCTTTTCTCCTGATGGTACTACATTAGCATCAGGATGTGGGGATAGTTATGGAAGTACTGATAAATCAATCCGTTTATGGGATGTTAAAACAGGATAATAGATAAGCAAATTGGATGGTCAAAAAGGTTCTGTTAAGTCAGTATGTTTTTCTCCTGATGGTACTATGTTAGCATCTGGTAGTGCAGATAAATCTATCTGTTTATGGGATGTTAAAACAAGAAAAAAATAGCTAAATTAGAAGGTCATTCGAGTTATGCTTAATCAGTCTGTTTTTCTCCTGATGGTAATACATTAGCATCTGGTAGTTGGGATAAGTCTATCCGTTTATGGGATGTTAAAACAGGATAATAAAAATCTAAATTAGATGGTCATACTACAACTGTCCATTCAGTCTGTTTCTCTCCTAATAGTGATACATTAGCATCTGGTAGTTATTAAGAAATACGTTTATGGGATGTTAAAACAGGATAATAAAAATCCAAATTATACGGTCATTCACATTATGTTTATTCAGTATGTTTCTCTCCTGATGGTAATACATTAGAATCTGGTAGTTGGGATAAGTCTATCCGTTTATGGGATGTTAAAACAGGATAATAAAAATCCAAATTGGAGGGTCATTCAGATGGTGTTTAATCAGTCTGTTTTTCCTGATGGTAATACATTAGCATCTGGTAGTTATGATTAGTCTATCCGTTTATGGGATGTTAAAACAGGATAATAAAAATCCAAATTGGAGGGTCATTCAGATGGTGTTTAATCAGTCTGTTTCTCTCCAGATGGTAATACATTGGCATCTGGTAGTGCAGATTAATCTATCCGTTTATGGGATGCTAAAAACAGGACAATAAAATCAAAATTGAATGGTCATTCTAATTATGTTATGTCAGTCTGTTTCTCTCCTGATGGTACTGCATTAGCATCTTGTAGTGATGATAACTCTATCCGTTTATGGGATGTTAAAACAGGGAAAGAAATTCAATCCTCAGATAAAAGTTATAAAGATATTTTGGCATCATTTAAAACTCCACTATTTTAAAATAATCCTCTTCCCGAAAGTGGTATTTAATTCTTATTATCAATTTAGTCTCCACTAATATTACTATTCTCCATATATCCCAATAAGCAATATTTTAAGCATAAGGAGCTTTAATTCTCAAAGGAGAATTTGTAGATCACTCAGGCATTGATTTAAAATAATTATTTTTTAAACAAAAAGGAAGTCTCATTTTGGAAAACGAAGTTGAATTACAATAAAATTGAGATTTGATTATTTTAAAAATAACATTACAAATACATATTCCTCTTTGCATGTTTTTTAGTCATTTTTTTAACAATTTATCAACTTTAAATACTCTGTAAACCTCAAAGGCTATTAAAAAGTAGAATTAAATTAACTGATATTTAACAAATGATTATTAAATTTCAAAAATGTGAAAGTTATCTGAAAATATAATAATCATACTGATTTATCATCAGATTAATTTTCATGTTAGTTTGTGGGACGTTTTTGAATAATTTTATTAACTGAAATGGATTATTTCATATGTTGTTTATTTATTTTGTTTAATTTTTTTCTCCAAATGATTTTAGTATTTTCATGATCGTTTTGATAAAGTAGCCAATTATCTATCATACCCATTATTTCCCTTTCATATGTTCTATTGTGTACTAGGTTAAATTGATTTGTTCTCTAGATTTTTATTTCTTAATGCACAATGCTTTTCTTTTGGTTCCTTTTAATTTTGTATTTATTTGCAACTTTCCTTTAATATGAAATTATCTGCTTAAACTCCTAAATTAGTCTTAAGTAAAGGATTTTACAATACCCTTAGAATTTTTGTAATTGTTATAGCTTTCTTACATTTTTTGCTTACAGTTAAAAATACAGATTTGATCTGAATAAATTAGTCTAAAAGTCTATGGGTATTTTTGCCTAAATTAATATTAATGAACTAAATTTAAGCATTCAATTATATAGATAGATCTTAATTGTTGAGGAAAGCAAACCTAGATAGAATGATTTATGTAATAATTCTTAAGAAAACTTACAATTTAATCAGGCAAGACGTCAAAAAAATAAAACCTGAACAAAGGTTCTTTACATCAAGGTACAAATAATTTCGAAGTTTAATACTCTTCAAATTACTAAGATCATAGGTTTGAGCTTAAAAGCTTTAAACCTTCGGATAAAGTATTTCTTCCTGCCACACATTTTTTAGATATTAACAGAATGCTATATGAATAAAGGGATGATTTTGTTAAAGATTTTAAGAAATTCTAATAAAAAGATGGTAATGATTCTATTATATAAATGGATATAGAATGATAGTTATTAAATTCTTAATCTTAATAATAGAGGATATTTAAATAATCTTACTTACTTGAAGTATTTCTATGATTACAAAAACATGTATTATTCAATGAAATTGAAATGATCTAAATTATATTTTATGATAAAATAGGCAAATAAATTAAGTTTTATTATTGTTATGAATTTATATTAGAATCCGTTTTATGAATATGTTTAATATAATAATTAAAAATGATGAAATTCATTGCTTTAGCATTGATTGCTTCAACAGTATTGGCAGTCCAAAAGGATACAAAAACAATCTTGGCAGAAATCGATGCCGATAACTTCGGAAACTCTATTTTGTCAACAGTTCAGATGTACCTGTAAGCTAAAGGAAATGCAGAGGAAATCTTAGTGTTATTGAACCAATTACTTGCTGGATTAGTTGATGATCAAAATAAACACGACAATGTTATCAGAGTTGACAGAGCTGCATGCACAAGAATAGTAACAGATCTTGAAAATTCAATTGCTTATCATACAGCTTAAGTAAGTGCAAATGCTTAAATGAGAGAAGACAATGAGAAGGCATTAGCTGAAGCTGAAACTGATGTCAGATAAACAATTCAAGTAAGCATATTTCTAATATCAAAAGGATATTGAGAGTAATGAGAGAACATATGCTTAAGAGGAAGCAAATAGAAACAAAGCTCATGAAACATGGGTCAGAAAGAATGGTGAACATGATGATGCTATTGCTGCTGTTGATGAAGCCACCAAATTAGTTCAACATCTTTCATTAGGTGCCACATTTGCTGAACTTAAACCAAAATTTGAAGCTGTTCAAAAGAGATTAATTGAAAACGAAAGTCATGGAGCATTATTCCAACCTATTGTTACAGCCCTTACAGAACTTGCTTCTAAAGTTGATTAAAAGGCCATTCAAAGAATTCTTTAATTGCTCTCTCAACTTAGATAACAATTAGTAGAAGCTAGATCAGTTTTGGAAGTAACTTATATTTTTGATTATAATCTTAGGATACTGAAAATAGATAAGCTTAAAGATGGGTTGAATTCTCTACACATTTGAGTAATGAACACAATAGATTGGTTGATAGAAAGAATTAATTGGAATAATCTATTCAAACATTCAAAACCAATATTGATACAGCCACTCATTTCTTTGAAGTCCATACTGTATATCTATTTTATTATATTATAGTTGGAAGTAGAATCAGCCTAAGAGACTCTTGATGCAGAAAATGAATGGTGTGCTTTATAAGAGTAAACTTATTCAACTCAATCCACTGAGAGACAAAATTAATAAGAAATTGTTGAAAGAATATTAGAACACTTGACTGATAAATTAACCGCAACCTCATAATACCTTGGAGGAAGATTCTGATCAGATATCATATAAATAAATATAATATTAATATGGGATTACACAAATTTAAACTTACCAAACATCTTCTTATTATGAATATGAAATATTTTAATATAATTTTAAGGTAAGAACACTTTTCAATTTCTATATGTCAATAAAACAATGACTAATGGAATTGAATAGATTTAAAATAAGTTAGCATTTTAAGAATAATTTGGCAAATGAAAAACTAAATAGATTCAGTTATAGAGGAGGTATTAAAAGTTTTGAATTGATTCTGATAGCATATAATTAATTTAATTTAAAGAGAATAATAATATAATAATTAATCTAAATTAGAATTATAAGAGCAATATAATCTGATAATATTTATCAATCTCTTCATGTACGAACATCATCAACATAACCATTAAATACATTTTTTGCTGAGCTGAACATATCAGATATAGCATACTATCTGAATCTTGAAATACGTTTGCCTTTTAAAATAATTTAAATTAATACCTGCACTTTCCATATAATTCCCTGATGCATCAGTTCCAATAAATGAGATGTAGATTTTAGCATCACAATCCATGTCTTTTGTGCATTGAGTGTAATAATTATTTGAATCACTAAATGAATCTCCATTTGAATTAGTTAGAACATAATCTGAGCATTCCATACTAGAATCCCAACATCCATTATCCCAAATTAGATCTGTCACATTGCCATCTTCCATATTCACTACTAAACTATAAATAGGGTAAACATTAGTTGAATTTATAACATAATCAAGTATTGGTGATATTAAAGCATGCTTATTTGCTTAAATAGCGATAGTATGATTTGTTAATCCTTTTGTCTTTAAAGTTGTATAACTATTCTTAGCATACAAAGCAGTATAGCGATCTACTTTTACATCAAATGCTAATCTCTGACCAGTTTATTCAGGTTTATTAATAAAATGTATGCATATTGTCATATGATCTCCTCTTGTATATGTCTCATTAACATCATTAGAAACACATTTCAAGCTTAAACTATTAAATGTGTGTATTAGTATCAACAATAGTAACATTAATTATTTTATAATATTAAATGAATGTTAAATTTCATAGGAGCCTGCTTAAAATTAGAGTCTTAACTCAAATGAAAGTTTAAGAATATACATAAATTATTTAATAGATATCAATTAGACAAATTGTTTAAATATATATTTATAAAAAATCACAATTAATCACATTATGCAAGTTGGAATGAATAAATTTGGCTTTTCATTTGATAAAAAGATTGGAAGTGGTTCGTTTGGACAGATATTTCTTGGTAAAACTAAAACTGAATTATAGGGTAAAACAAAGAAACAGGTTAAGATGTCGCCATTAAATTAGTATTATGATAGCATTTTATTTAGGAAATAGTAACTAGTAAAAATCCTTAATTAATATTTGAAGGAAAACTTTATAAAGTATTATAAGGAGGAGGTACATTTTAATATTGATTTAAGTTGGCATACCTTAAGCATATTGGGTTGGTAGTGAAAATGAATATAATATCCTTGTTATGGAATTGCTGGGATCTAACTTAGAAGATTTACTTAATTAGTGTAAGAGGAAATTCTCTTTGAAAACTGTCCTAATGATAGCTCAATAAATGATTTCTAGAATTGAATTTTTACATAGCAAAAATTTTATTCATAGAGATATTAAACCTGATAATTTCCTTATTGGACTGGAAAAGAAAGTTGATACCGTTTTTATAATAGATTTTGGATTATCCACAAAATATAGGGATACAAGAACAAGTACTTAGTTGAGTATAATTAGATTTACATATACCTTACAGAGATGGAAAGAGTTTAACTGGAACAGCTAGATATGCCAGCATCAATACTCATTTAGGAATTGAATAGAGTAGAAGAGATGATTTAGAAGCTATCGGTTACGTTTTAGTATACTTTTTGAATGGATAATTGCCATGGCAAGGACTGAAAACAGATAATAAAAAAGATAAGTATGAAAAAATAACGGAGTCTAAAATTGGTATAACAGTTGAGAAATTGTGTGAAGGTTTGCCAGAAGAATTTTCAATTTATTTAAACTATTGCAAAAGTTTGAAGTTTGAAGAAAGACCTGATTATGTATGGTTGAGGAAATTGTTTAAGGATCTCTATGGAAGAATGAAGTATCCTAATGATAACAGATTTGATTGGAGTCCTCCTATACTATGATAAATTATTATTATTTATATTATTATATTAAATACTCATAAAAATGGAAAGAAGAGACGAAGATTGCAAATAATTAGGACAATTTAATAAAAATGATGATAAATGCATCTATATCTCATTTACAATATCCTTTAATGTATTGTTTGGAGGTCTATTTTATTACTATTCGCTTAATACTAACAATGATGAATGCACATTTTTGAAGTAAACTGCTTTATATTTCACATTATATTGTTCCTGCAGCATCATATTATCCATTATAACCCTTATTGGAAATAAGACATTTGATGTTATCACAACAATTGAAGGTCTAATTAGAATGTTATTTTTGTTTTCGTTTTTGGTAAACTTAATACATTATTTAGATTGCCTATTTCTACAGTTTCTAATGCTATCATCTTTAAACACTCACGCTTTTATTTCTGACTTTACATGCATTACTATTTATTATTGCTTGTATGAAATCTCAAATCAATAAAACTAAATAACTATGATTTTTAATTTGTTTTTAGTTGATAACTAGTATTTTATGTGTATTAATTAATGTTATAAAATATACATTAATATGATAATTTATAGTTTAATTTTCTAATTAAATTTGATTTTTCTAATTAAATTTGATTCTTCCTCCTTTTTTCAAATTTTATAACACTTTCTATTTTACATTTTGATCTCTGAATTGATTGTAGTATCTTCTATATTGTTTTTACAAATGTTGGCAGTTAAATCTTATTGACTCTAATTTAAAACATAGAATCTAAATAAAAATTAAAATGTGTGATGTTTCTATGTATCTCAGTAATATACAAAGAATTAATTTTAATAATAATACTATGTTCAATATCATCAATTCATTTCAATTGATTGCAAATCAAAATAGTTTAGGTTTCTTCTATTCACTCAGTATTTTTTTAGCCAATTCTTTCTTTAGTTTTAGTAAATTTGTAGCATCTTAATTATTACCCCTCCATTCTATTATTTATAACTTTATTTCAGAATTTCCATTTATTAGTGTTGTAGCAGTGTTATCCATATTAATTTATTATTAATAATAAAAACTCCTATTTAAAAAGTGATAAATTTAAGCCTAATTTTTATAAAATTATTTAAATTAAAAATGAAAATGAACAATTTTGATACTCTTTTAGATTGATGATAAGATTATCAAAAAAAATATTATCATTTTTTTTCATCCTAATTTTCTTTGTCTGTAAAATCAACTAAACTTAACAAATCTGTATGCCCAATTAGATAAAAAAGCTCAATTTTTTGCATAAAAAATGTTATGGATTTACAATTGCAATTATATGTAATTAAAATTTTTTCTTTGTGTTTTCAATTAAAAATTATATTTATTTTATTTATGTACCCTAAAAAGATTAATAGAACATTACATGTTGGAAAGCATCTTTAAAAAGAAGAATCTGTTAAATCTCTCATAATTGATAAATTGGTTTAAGATTACGGAAAAAAAAATTAATTGAATGTGAATGTAACTTATTTATCTTAACATATAAGTTAATAATGGCTTATGTTGATGACTTTTTTGTATATTACTAAGCAAGCGAAGGAGCTGTGAGAGCACTTAAAGAAGAAATTAAGGAAGCCATCTTAAGACCTGAAAATGAAAAGCAATTAATGATTCATAGATTACATCAAAGAATTTCTAGTATAATTGAAAATTATTGTGATAGGAAAACAAAAAGAAATACAGTTAAAAACATTAACAAATCCAAAAGTTAGAGCATCATTACCTGATAAAATAGAGGAGGAAAACAATGTATTTAGAATGCAAAATAAAACAGAAAACAATTCAAAAATCAAATTGGCTAACACTTTGCCGGCTGATGTGTTGGAAGATAGAAGAAAATCAATTTATAAGGTTGACGGTTCCGTAGATGAATGGGCTGCCATAATAAAATATGATACTCTATAATTTTAGAAAGAATTAGAAGAACAGAAGAAACTAATGTTACTTAATTAATAAAGGATTAAAGAGGAATTAGATAGATAAGTGGCAGAGAAAGATTATCGGAAATAAAAAGAAAAGAAGGAGGAATAAAATTATTATGCTACAAGTTAATAATAATTGATAGAGTTTGAAAAATAATAAGAATTATTTAAGGAAAGCAAAAAGTAATAATTATTACAAGAAAAATTTATTCGAGATTAATAAGTTTATGTTGATAAAAGAAAGAAGTAATTTTTTTATATTATATAGAAAAGAGTAGAATTTAAATATTAAATAATATGAAGAACAAATGCTTGCAAAAGTGAAAGAAGAATTAAAGGCAGAAGATTAGTAGCAGTAAAGGAAGAGACTTGAACAAAAGGAGAAATTCTAATAGATATTAAAGTAGAATGAAAATTTAAGGAAGAAAGTAAAGTGTATTTGAAAAATAGGCACAAGAAGAAATTATACAAAGCAAAGAGCATGAAAAATTATTATAAGAATAGTCAGCCTTGAAAGAACAACTTGAAAATGAGAGAAAAGAGAAATTCAAAAAAGATAAAGAGGAGAAGATTCAATAATTGATGAATAATTATAGTGAATTTGTAATGAAAAATAAAAAGGATAATCGATAATAAGATGATTCATAAGGGGAATTTTGGGTTAAAAAGAATAGTGAACATAATGCTTTCTTAGATTTTAATAATAAGACAAATAAAAAAGAATAATAACTATAAATATCTTATGATTTGTAGTAATAAATTCAAGAAAAAAAAAGAAGATATACTCAAGAAGTAAGCGAAAAAAAGTAATTTTTTGAATAGCAACTCTAAGAATAAAAAGCTTTGAAAAAATAAGATGAAGAAAGAAGAAATGTATTTAATATATGATAATTTTTAATAGAATATTCGATAAATGTATATTCTAAATGCAGAAGATCTTAAAAAATAAATGACTAAAGGCTATTTGAGTCAATCTCCTAAAAGAAAATCAAGTTCTAATGAAAGAATGGTTGGTTATGAATTACTCTAAAATAAGAAATTACTTAAAAAAATAGCTAATGATAATTCTATTGGAATATCTATAACAAAATAAGAGATATCTATACCTGAATGAAAAATATCTATTTATTTTTCAATTATTACACAATTTCCTATTTTTTTAATTTAATAAAATTACAACTTATATAGGTAGTATCTATAAAATAGTAGAATATAGATATAATCATATTAAAAAATTTATTAAAATTCATTTTATTCAAACGATAGATACTTAAATTATAAAATTATTATAGATATAAATAATAACCTTTATTTATTAGGTTTAACTCTTCTATTAATTATAATTAAAAATAATTTATTAAAGTTTGTAAATCAATTATGAATCCAACCATTTGCGATCTCTTTGCAAAAATTAAAGAACTGTCTCCATGTAATTTATATGATTACTTTAGAATAAAAGTTAGTAGAATTTCATTAAAATTTTTAAGATGATGATGAATTAGAAAAAAACATAAAACAAACTAAAATTACTAAAAGTCAATTCGAATCTACAGAAGACAAATCAACTTTGATTAATTATTTAATAAACATCATTAATGACACTAAAACTGCTCATAAGGAATAGCTACTTTCAGCTAAACATTTCGAAATTGCCTCTTCTGAAAAACAAATTGGTATTATTTCTCATATTCTATCAAATTAGCTCTTGATGAAAATTCTAATTTGAGAAATTAAATTACTAATGAGGAAATTTATAGAAATGCATTAAATATATAATTGGGCTGCTCTCAGGAAATGTATAATATAGTTATCGAAAAAGAATAAGAAAAGAAAGTAAATTTCTTTGAAGAAATTTCATAAGAATTTTAAAAAATTTAAATTAAAATGGTAGAAATCTTAAATACAAAAAAACAGAATTAAATAGAAAATGTAGATTTATAGGAAAAATTTAATAATACAAAAACTCATGTAAAATAAAGAATATAATATTTTGATTAAGAAACTATGAAGCTAGGTAAGTAAATAATATATATGAAATACAATAGAATCATAAAGGAAGGAGAGATTAATTACAATATTTGAAAAAATACATAATATTAATTAAACCTTAGGCTAAGAAGAGAATAATGATGGTTAATTAGAAAAATTGTAGGAAGAATTAGCCCTTGTTGATAAATATTTTAATCCTTACCATTAAAAAAATTAAGAATATTAATAAATAATAGAAAAATCGAATCAACTGTGTAATTTATATAAATCAGAAACTGAAAAAGTAAAAGATCTCATTTATCAAAGCTTATCTAATAATGTAGTGATTATGAAAAAAAAAGTTAAGCAAGTTTAGGAATTTATTTAAAATCTGATATTTTTATTGTTGAATAAGCTAAAGAAGTAAATCTATTAAATATCATAGTATTAAGGATTGTTGTAAAAATATAAATAAAAACAGGAACAAATAGTATAATTACAAAATTTAAAGTCTAGTATAAAAAGTAAATTATTATGAATATAATATTTATGAGAATAATTTATTAAGTATAAAATAAAAATATGAATCTAAAAAAGGGAATAACAATTTAAAATAGAAAATAATTTTATCAAATAAATATATTATTTTAATAAATAGGATAGATGATAAATTAAAAATTAATAAGGGTATTTATTAATGCATAATTTACTTGCAAAATCAATCAGATGTTTATTCTAACTTTCCTAAAAACTCCATTGTAGTTTAAAGAGTCTCATTTTTTCTTTCAAAACATCTTGATAAACAAATTTTTTCCCTATCAGACAAATCCTTTTTTTTGTAATCTTTAATGCAAAATTTACTGCAAACTTAGTAAATATTCATCAAGGACAATTTCATAGAAGTTGTAATTGACTACTTTATTCTTTCATTCTTTTATTAAATTGTAATGTTTTGGTGAATATGTGTATCGTGATCAGACATTAATTATTAAATGAATTATAATTATAAATATCCCATACAATCACCTAAAAAGCAACTCCAACCAAAGGTCACCATCAAATATTGCACTGCGATTAATTTAGATCATATACCTAAATTCTAATACAGATCCCCGAGAAATCTAGCAAGACAAATAACAAACCTTAGTCCGACAATTTAATTGAATAGTTCTAAAAACAAAAAAACTGTTGAATCTAAAAGTCAATCTCCATAGATGGAATCAAACTGGTTAAACATAAAAAAAATAAAAAAGAAAATTGATCCTTTTGAGAATCTAAATTATGGAAACCCTAAAATATTTCATAAATTATCACCAGATTAAATGATTCCAACATAATTGTCAATACCAATAACAACACATGCTGAAAAACGGATTGTTATTAAAAAGAAATTTGAGCCTGATCGTATAGCAAGATCAAATACTTAATATTCAATAAGTAGATAAGAAATTAAAAATAACACATCATCATCTAGAATACTATAAAAAAGAGAAAGTAAAAAAGATCCATCAGGAGAATTAAAAGGATGGTAGGGTTGGTATGTAGAACATTTTGATGATTTTATATGAATTTATTATACTAAACTACCTCTATTCTTATTATAGTTAGCAATAGCTAAACTAGAAAATTTAAATTAAGAGTCACGTTTTTTCAATATATTGTATAATAGTAATTAAATTTGTGTATTTTTGAGGTAATGTAAATATTGAAAAATTTAATTAATAAAAATAAAAAAATTAATTTGTGATGACACTCTTAGGACACCTTCAGAGACTTATTGTCAATGAGATGTTTGTTACCTGTCTGATATAAATATACTATTAATACTATATAAGTATTTAAGCAAATTTTAAGCACAGAAATAATAAAGACATTATCTTAGAATATGTTAATATTTTTATTAACAATATGGAAGATAATATTTAGATTTCAACTTAAATTTATTATATATTCCTTTGGATTATATTTAAAATTCAAAATTTGTAGCCAAGTTGTTATAACTTTTGCATTAATGTTTGTATTTTACTATCCTTCAATTTTACTAATTATTCAAGTTTTGTTATCTTAAGCTCAAGTATCCCAATAGTTTCTCTTTATTCTTAAATTAATTAATCTTTTTCATTTGTCATAGATTATTAGAGATTGTCTGAATTATGATTAGATGGAGATTTTTAAGTTTCTGGTACTTGAGATTCATTTTCCATACAGAATTTTATTTTTTCTTAAACAACTTTTAAAACGCATTCAATTGCTCTATCTTCTACCTAGATTACTGCATCAATATCTTTTTATGATAATTAAAACCCTAATTTTTTTAACACCTTTAGTTAGTAGAAATATAAATACTTTTGTATTTAGAGTGTTCCAATTGTATTGTTTTGTTTATGTTGAATTTGCTTATGAATAATTATGCAATTCAACTAATTTAGGAAAGTAATGATGTACTATTTCAGCCATTAATACACCATCAGCAAAATCTCTTCCTATATTTTTTTTTGGCCTTGAAAGAGGAATTGAATCAACCCATGTATAGATGTCATTCACTTCTTGATCAGTTAAAGAAGGAGCATCCATTTTACTCATTATTTAATTTTATAAAAAATAAAGAGAGAACAATCAAAATTATATTTAGTTTAGATAATTAGACAAAATTATTTAATGAATGAAAGAACATTTAAAATATTGAATTCATGATGATTAATGGATTTAAATTAATAATAACTGCTTTTAAATAGACAAAATAAAAAAATTATAAAATTGAGATAATATATAAAACACATGCATTAAAATCAAGGGGGACGAGTATTTGGGAGGCATCTTGATAATTATGCTGAAAAGGCATTGAAAGATGCGAAAGATAGAAGAAATGGAATAATTGATGAAATAGGAGGGAAAGAAAATGTAATCAATGATGCTGTTTTGACAAAGGATGGCTGGTTCAAAATGGATTGTCCTTAGAAGGTTTTACAATATCAATAAGAAATTTATGAGTTTCTTCATTTACGTGAATAAGAAAGCTAGGGATTTTAGCTTTCGATAAATCAAAGGAAAATCAATGAATCAATGCGAAATACTACAGTACATATAATCGCTAGAAAAAGATTAGGTTTGTAATCAAGTAGGCCAAATTGTATAATTTGAAATCGGAAACATTATTCCAAACAGTTGATCTGATAGATTAAGCAATTTAGTATATAAATCCAGAAGTAGAGAAATTGGAGCTCATTGCTATAACTTGTTTATTTATTGCATCCAAGTATGAAGAAATATATCCACCTCCATTGGGAGTATTGCTTAGAGGAACAGAATTAAGAGTTAGAGAAGTTATTGAAATGGAGAAGGAGATACTTTATAAATTAAACTTTAATGTTATTAGTGATAATACATTAATTTGGTTGTAAATGATAGGAGAATTGTTGGGGTGCAATAAAAGATATATAGATTTAATAAAACAAAGATCAATGTAATGTATATTATTAAGACAAAGGTATTTGGCAGAACTTAGTTTAAGCAATGATAGATTTCTAAGCATAAAAAAGTCAACAATAGCATTAACTATTTTTCTGGCAGTGGAAATGTAGTTTGGATATCAGAAGACATAATTCTAATGGGATCGCTTGTCTCAGCATTCTAAACCTAGTAAGGATTCTAAGCCATTAAGATTATTTGCTTATTGCTTAAAAAATTGAAATGATTATTTACTTTATGATTCTATTTAAAGATGAATAACTAATGAAAGGAATTCAAAATGTATTTTTAATATTTAATAATAATATATCATGGTTATTATGATTATTACTATTGGCTTGGTTGTGATCTTGGTTACTGAGATGGCACTTATTATGGTTAATGGGATGGTTGATGGGATGGTTGATGGGATTGTTAATGGGATTGAGGTGGTTATTATGATGGTTGTTAAGGTCTAGCTACAGGAGCAGGAGGATATTATTGAAGTGGTTATGCATATTGGGGAACCATTCTAGATGCAATCAATGGTTATTAGACATATTAGACTGGTTGTTGTTATTAAACATATTAAACTGGTTGTTGTTATTAAACATATTAAACTGGTTGTTGTTATTAGACATATTAAACTGGTTGTGGTTATTGAACATATTGAACAGATTGTTAGACATATGGTTATTAAACTACAGAAACAGCTTATTAAACATATTGTTAAGGCTATTAATGTACGACTTATCTTTCTACTGGATAGTACTCAACTCTCTCTTAGTATCTATCAACAGGTACATACTCTAAGGTAAATATAAATAAAATAAAATTACCGGTATATTTTTCTTGGAAAACTTAAGGGATGTATTCTGTTTAGTATTCAACAGCATAATAATCAGTCACTTTTGTTTCTCTTGGAACATAAGAGACTACTTCTTATTCTTCGTATTCAATGACAGCTTTTTAATAAGGTACATATTCGATTCTTGATTCCCCTTTGATTGATTAGTGCTAAGAATAAAAATTCAAAATTTACTTAAGCAACTGGAGCTACAGGTGCAACAGCGTATTGCTAAACTGGAACAGAAGCAATTGGAGCAACAGGCATTTGAGCCACTGGTGCATATTAAACAGGAGCCACATAAGATTATCTAACTGGAGAAGCTGGATAATATGGTTATGGTAAGACAGCATTGGGATAACTTGGTTGGAAGACAGCATTTGGATATGTTGGAGCAACTGTTCTTGCTTATGGTAGAGGTGGTTGGGCTTATTATTAAGGTTATTAGGATTAAGGGTGATTTGACATTGTTAATTTCAATAAATTCAAAAATTAATATTAAAAGTTGTACTTAATATTAATTTAAAAACAGAAAAAAAATTAATAATATGCATTTGCAAATCGATAATGAAATAATTATTCGTTAGAGATTAGAATTATTATTCATTGATAAATAATTTAATTACAAATATATATCATATCAATAATATATTAATTTTATATATTATTAACATCAATACAAATTTTTCAGTAGTTAACTAATAGTAAATTTAAAAAGCTATTAATATGTATATTAATAGTCATTTGAACTTGGTGACCTTCTATAATGAAGACTTTTGTGGATAATTTAGAAGTAATCAACTTGTGAAGAAATAACAGAATGCCCAAATTCTCACTTATTTGGGTAATTGATTTTTTCTTTTGTTCTTATTGTCTATAACCAATTTAATTTGTCTCATATTTAATTTAATGGAATTATAAAATACATTAAGATCCTATTTAAGTTCATTTGAAACATATTCTTATGTAAGAGATATAAAATTAAGAGTATTGTATGGTGACAAGTATGAATTTAGTATCAAAATAGAATGCATATTAAAATTGTTCAATAATGCTTAGCTGCTTTTCTTGTTGATAAAGATGAATCACCTATTTTGAGACTCTTGGCACTCAAAGTAAGAATCCTATTATAAATTTATGAATAGTTCAATAAGGAATTAGCAGAGACATTTAATGAGGATTATATTCATCTCATGTAAAAAATTGTACTCCCAAAAATGGAATAGATTGCATTATACAAAAAGGAATCGCAAGATAGTGATAGAGGGAAATAATACTTTTTAAGTCAATAAAAACCTCATTAAGGTATGTAGAGTACAAAGTAGTTAAGGCAACCAAGAATTACAGGCATTAGGAGATCAATTCCTTAGAGTGACACTTGAATGTATAAGAATATGGGGTAGATGGTTTCCTTTAGATAAATAACATCATAGACTTAGTTTATATCGTGTTGCTTATGAGAGATTATATAAAATTGGTGTTCACTTTCCAGAAATCCAATATTTTGATCTTCATTAAGTTCAAACTAATTTGCCTTCAACATTTCCTCCTCTTTCTATGATGTTACAATTAAAGAGAGTTATGAATATTCATCTTCATTCAACAACTAAAGAAATCTGTCGATACTTAGAATCTCATTTACCTGAAGAATATCATTAAACATAATATTCATCATTTGCTGAATTATTTTAAACCATTGTCAAAAAACATATACTTAATAAAAATAAATAGACAAGAATTGCAAATATATTTTTAGAAAAAGAATAGAAACTTAATGAAAGTAAAAAATAGGAAGATCAAGAAGAATGGACTTAACTTTAAAGATTGTAGATAGAAAATCAGCAAATTTAATGTCTTAACAATATGCATTAATAAAAAATGTAAGAATTATAATAATAAATTATTCAAACTTAAAATTAAAATTTTCTTTTACTACAATAACTTAAAGATAAAGAAATGTTAATTTAAAAATTAGAAAGTGAGTGGAAGAAAATTGAAAAAAATTTTGTATCTTTGCTTGAAGAATATAGAAAAACTCATGATTCAAAGAATCCTTACATTCTGGCTTAATTTGAAAAATATGTATAAAATCTAAAAATAATTTTATTAGTTAGCAGAATATAAAATTGAATTTGGTCTAACTTATAGAGAAGTTGATTGTTTTAAATTGAGAGCAGAGAATGAATATCTTATTAAACAATTAGATGAGCAAGAAGATTTATATCATAAAATTAAACATGAAAAAGATGTTTTGCTTACAGAAAATAAGTTATTAATTACAAAATTATCCAATTTATCATAAAAATCAATAAATAATAATTAAATAGAACCAGAAATTCATAAAGATATTGAAGAATTTAAATTTTATAAATAAAAATCAAATCTTGTTTAATATGAATAAACAATGATCTCTTAAAAGAGATAAATAACATAATTAAAAGATCAACTACTTTAAATGAATGATAAAAAAAATAGTGTCACCAGTTAAACATGGGGAGTCAGTACAAAATCTAATTCTAGAAGAAACATTAATGAATTATAAGCTTGTAATATTACACCATAAAAATAATCTGAAATTTAGAAGAGTCCTTATAGATAATCCAAAATTATAATGCCTCCTATTTTAGATTATGATGCAACAATATTTGCTATTCATCCTATTATATTAAATACTAGGTTTAGATAAGCTTGTTTTACTTAAAAATCTATTATCTATTAAGATGATATTATATAAATTAACACAAACACTTAATTAAAAATAACAACATTGATTTTAACACTTACAATAATAAATAAGTCGTCAATTAAATTAAATAATTTAAGTCTAAAGTTATTAAGCACAGAATAATTACATGTTTAAATTTTAAATGATTTAAATCAAATCATGAGTCCTGACTAAAGTTAAGTAATTTAAATTTAAATTGAAATCAAAGAAATACCATTTTCAATTTTAGAAGCATCTCTTATATATATGGATAAAATTATTTAATTTGGAATACCTTGTACAATAAATAAATTTATGACATTCAAATCTTGTTAATAATTACCAAAATCTTATTTCTATTAAAGCAAACCTTTTGTAACTGGATTCTAAAGTTCTATTTCTAATCTTCTGTCTGAATTTGAGATAATTAGTCAATCAGAAAATGAAGTATCTGTATTAACATCAGCAGAATATTAAAATGAAGAATATGAGATTATGATTTCTTGCAGAAAATCTATGATGTAAATAAAAATGAATGGTGGTTATAATGATAAACTTGTTAAGACAATCATATCCACTTACTAGGGGTTATTTTTGAAAAGATGATGATTAATATGTATATTAATATATATAAAAATCAACATAATTCATTAATTCTTTATTAGATTATATATATAAGGTTTATTCTAAATTTTGAATTATTGATCCATAATTGAACAATTTACAAACTTAATCTAATTATCTAGATATCCTCCAATTTCTTCATAAACTCCATATGATTCATGAATACCACCAAAAACATGAAGTTTTGGTTTGATTAATTTGACTTTTTCTACTAAATTTTTATCTCCTACTCTTGATCCATTACTGATTCTATCTCCATAATAATATGGAGGTCCATGAGTTATAATAACATCAGATCCTTCTTCAATTTGATCCCAAAATTATTAACTACTTCCTTCAATTTAAAATGCCCAATCTCCAAATTCTTATGTGTATGGACTACCCCAAAATTTAAACCCTTCTATTGTAACTGATGAATTTATAAGTAAATGACAGCAATCTTTAAGATCCTATATTAACTATTCTGGGTTAAAATTACTATATCGATGGAATTACTTCTTTAACTTTGGGTATTTTAATATATCCAAAGAGATATCATGATTACCTGGTACAACAATTTTATGTTTATGTGGTTATGCTTTTAACCATGAAATGAAATCTTTAATTTCTTGTTCATGTCCCCAATTAGTAAAGTCACCACAATGAATAAGTACATCACCATCTTATACATCGACGAATTTCGAGTGAGTGTCGCTTAAACATACAATTTTTAATTGATTCATTATAATTAATTTATTAAAATTTACTTCTCATAATCATTTTTCAATTTTAAGAAATTTTAAACATAAATTTAAATTGAAGGGAACCTATTCTTAAGGATATATTCTTTTAACTTCTTTAATAACTTATTCTAATGTTAATATATCTGATGGTAATCTTGATGCAAGCGATAACATATTCATTCCAGCACTAGAATATTCAGGATGTCCTTAAAATAATAAAATTCTTTTATCTTTAGATATCATAATTTCATTCTATTAATATATATTTATAGAATTATTTTGCAAGATTCACTAGAAGAAATTAATTGTAAAAATTCAGGATATTTTGTAATTTCATCACCATGAGCTTTCATTTAATTACATTCCTTAAAATAACTTAAATTATTTCATTATAATAATGGTTTGTTCAAGAAGAGTGTTTCCAAAAACAAATTCATTTCTTCTACATTCCCCCCTATACAGTAAGTATTTAAAAACAAAAGCAAATTCCTAGAATCTTAACCTTTGGATTAGTTTCATATGCCTATTTTAATATCTTTTTAACATCCTCTATCCATTTATAATTATCATACACAGATATTCTATTCCCAGGCATAATAATTGCATCAGCTCTTTAAATTATATCTTCATTTAGATAATGACCTTATGCTACATTAAATTGATTCCAATTATCATATCTTCTACGAAATATTCCATTATAAACAGAGATTGTATCCAAATAAAAACCTGAACCATCATAAATTGAATGCTATTTAGTTTTGAAATTAAAGTGAAGTATAATTCTACCATCATTCCTTAAATAATCATTTTTTATCAAAGCATTTTACAAATCTATAAACTTATCTTATTATTCTGATATACTTTTTTACAATTCTTATATATTGACTTATCTCTCAATACTGTATCAAAAAGAACTTTGACTCCATATTTATTTTGATTTGTTGTTGAAATTATCAAAATCAATTATTTCTAGGTATTCTTTCTTAAAAAAAGAGAATTTCTATAATTCAATGTTCTTCAACTAATCCAAAATGATTTTGGGTGCAGCTATTGATGCACTTAAGAAATCATCTTATGTAATTTAAGTTTGAGGAAGAGAGAATGATTGTTAATGAGTATTTTGAAATAGTAAAACTTTTTGTAAATCATTTACTTAAGTGAGGAATACTAAATATAGAGATTTCATTATTAATTCAAAATATTAATATTAAAGTGTGTCAATTAACTTGTAAGAAATTAAAATGTTTGTTATTAACAGATTATATAAAATTGTATTCGAGTATTGATAATGCCATAAATTAATTTAATTGAAATGCATAAGAAGATTGAAATAACATTGTGCTCGATTTCATATTTCTATAATGTCCAATAATAAAATAATTATCTTTTATATGATTTTTCTCTACCAGAAAAGTAATCAAAAAAAATATATTTTTAGTAACAAATAATGCAAGGCTGTAAAAGTTGATATAAATAAACTATAAAATGCTACTAAATTAGATTAAGCTCTCGAGATTAAGTATATATCTTAATCTTATTTAAGACAAGAACAAAATAAATTATTAGAAAAGAAGAGAAGAGCATATAATTTTATACTTCCATTTAAATAATCTAATTGCATCACAGCTCATTTAACATAATTAGTAACATAATCAGATGGTTTATCTCTAAGTTTAGAGTCCAATAATTTCTTTGATATTCTACTAGAATACAAAGACTTAGAAAAGCTTATTAATAATGATAACATTGTAGAAAATTTGAAAATTTTTCATCTTCTATTGTTTAAGGATTTAGTGAGAGAAATATATATTATATGTGAATCATAAGAAAATTTAGTTTCTCGTTTTCCTTTTGTATATTAAAGCTTTGAATTCAATTTTCCCAATGAGATTATTGTTAATTAACTTTATTTAGGTAATAGTAATCATGCCAATAATCTCAAAGCTTTAAATCTATTAGGAATCACTCATGTTGTTAATTGTGCTAAAGAAATACCAAATTATTTCAGTGATGTGTAATTGGAAAATAAGAATTTCATTAAATACTTCTAAGTTCCTGTTTTGGATTTAGAAGAAGAACCAATATCTGATCATTTTGATGAGGCTTACATTTTTATTAATGAAGCCTTAAGTAAATAAGAAAATAAAGTATAATTAGAATTCTATATTCAAAAAAGGTCCTTGTTCATTGTGCTTAAGGAAAAAGTAGATCAGCAACAATTGTAATTATGTTCTTAATGAGAAATAAATAATTGACTTTTGATTAAACTTATGAGTATGCCAAGAAAAGAAGAGAAACTATATCTATTAATGATGGATTTCAATTCTCATTATTGCAGATCTGAATTATCAATAGGATTATTCTCAATATTATTTTTTTAACTCTATGAGATTATAATAATAATCAACCAATTAATTTGTTAATCAAATTTTAGTACAAATAACTGACAGTATTAAATTTCTTAATTTCATCCATCTATTTGTTCTTTTTACTATTTTCTTAATTTTTATGAGTTAACTAAAATCATTTTTTAAATTTACTAAAATTTTATTTTTCTATTCCATTTTTTAATGACTACTTCCAACAAATTGTTGAATCTTCTCTTATAAGTTTAATTCAAATTTTTATTATAATCTAATATCAATTTATTGATCTAATGGAAGTTTGTATTTACTCATATTTTCAGCTTGACTTGATTTTTTACTTTTAATAATTCCAAGATCATCAACGACAAAAGGATTACTTTTATACTTAGCATCATGATAAATGTCTTTAGGATGAATTTTCTTATTATTTAAATACTCAAAACATTTACTTTCTGTCTTAACTATTATCAAGATAATTAATTACATGAATGTTTTGGAGTATATACTTAAAAATCAAATTCTTATTATTATAATATATCTTTAAGTAATCTCATTCCATTTATTTTGATACAAGATAATTCACAGTTTTCACTAGAAATAGACATTTTTCTTGATCCTTCAGCACTCATGTGGATTCTAGGTGATTAAGAAAAATCTGCTAGATTCATTAAGTTTTCCTCACATTACTTGATATCAATAGGAATCTAAAAATTCATTTTACTCAATAAAGCATTATTAATAGTTTCTGCATAATTTCTAGAAAAATGCTTATTTAAAAATATTTTCAAAGTATCACAACTTAATTTTCTCAAAGGAGAATCTTCTATTTCAAAATCATAGGTTATACTCCTTTCATGATAAAAAGATGCCTAAATTAATTAGAAATTGATTATACTTTTTCTATATTTCCCATATAAAAATAACAAATACCCATTTTTTAATAAACTAAATTCTCAATTTCCAAATTATTATTTAGCCAAGCATATTGTATACATTTCTTTAAGAATATAATTGCAATTTCATAAGATTCATATGTAACAGCACAATTAGATAATCCAATAAAAGATTTCATTTTTTATATGTCAAATTATTATTTCGAATGATTACACAGCAATCTTGTTTAATTATACAAATGAATTGACAATTCAATTAAACCACAATTTTCCAAGGCTTAAGAACAGAATAATAACACTTCTACAACAACAAAGCTAATTTAGGTACCAATAGACATTTCTATAAAGTCTTAAACTAAATCTATAGTTTATTAGGTTTATTTGAATTTAATCAGATCAATAAATTATTTTTCTTTAGTCAATAAAAATCTAAGAAACTTTTATAATAATGGATTCTTAATGGCTTTGATTTTGAGCATAAACACTTAATATCTAATAGCTGGATCATATTTCATTTTTCTTTTAACTTCCATAGTTTATAAATTATCAGATGTTACAACTAATTTCTAGGAACTTTTAGAAATACTATTGTTTAATTACTTTTATATACATATTCATATTGCTTTGCATTTTTATAGGCTAATTATTGTAAAAATAATTTTGCATCTTTACATCAGTTTCACTTTTAGGATCAATTTTGATTCTGAGATTAGTTACTTTACTTAAATTACATTCTGAAACTTAGGTCTTAATTACTTCATCTTCATTTGTTGAAAAGTTGGTTTTATATTATGAATGCATTGTAGTGGCAGTTTATATTCGATCCATAGGAGCAATTGATGTTCTGCATTAAGGAGTTTCTGTTTAAAGTTTGAATTATACAGCACTCTTTAATCTAGTAATTGACTGAGGCATTTGACGAGATTTAAGAGCAGAATTGATTTACCTTTTCATTTTTATTTATAATAATCATTTGAATAAATCAAACAAATCAATTATTTGATTGATAGATTTTGGTTTGAATCTATCTTGTTCAATTAAAGTTCTTAATGTTCTTATTTCAGTTTGGAGAGGTTTATCAATTGTGATTAATTCTTTTCCAATTTTAGAAGTCAAGAATTAATCTAAAATTTTAAATTGTGTTCTAAAATATTAACCTATAACTTCTTCATTTTATTGATTAGATTCTCTTAAATGATTTTGGAGACTTATTATAATTTAACGCATTTATTTTTATAAAATTGCTAACTATCTTTTTTAGTGATAGTTATCATATTTAAATATTGAATTTCTATTTTCAATCATTCGAATATTATTTGGAGAATAATTATGCTATTTTAAATTTTATTTATTTCCTCTACTTAATTTTTGTTCTAATCTTGATGTATAAATTTCATCCATATTCTTTTTGGTAACTAATTTACTTCCATTATTGATAATATCCTTATTCAAATGAATTAATGATATCTCATCATCTGGAATACATTCAGCTAGATTAGATAAGATATCATAAAATGATTTTTTAAAATTAACATTTCCATTTCTTATACTTTAAAATTTAGGAATCCAATTATTTAATTACTTTAAATTTTCTGATACTTATCCAGGTGCATTATCACTAAGATTGCTCATCTAATCATCATCAAAGGAACTATTTTCATCACTTAAATTTAATTTCTATATTGCTTTTATTGGAGGTGAAACATTTGGAATCCTATCACTCTCTTCATTCAAATTATCATCTTAAATAATAATTAAATTTCTAATTTATGTTAATTATTATTTCTTTAGTATTTTATAGAAGAAAATGTTACGAATTTTTGGTAAAAAACAAAGCATTAAAGTTTAATAAGTAATTGGTACAAGTTAGAAATCAATTAAAAACTATTGAATCATTTAACTTTTAGTTAATATTGATTTATCCAATAAAGATAACTTTGAATGAGGATTTATACTGCAAAAATTAAATAAATTTTCATCATTAAATTATCTAATCTATGCAGTATTCCATTCACAACAGTATTATAATGTAAGAAAATTATTTCTTTCTATTAAAATCTCTAAACAAGTTTATCCTTTTAAATTTTAATGATTTACATCAAATGGCTTTTATAAAATAACTTAATAAAATTGTTTTACTCTTTTATGATCACTATATGAACTTACTATATGTAATGGAGTATCTTTAAAAATATCATATTAAGCAGGATTTGCTCCTAAATCTATCAAATCTTAAAGTAATTCCACTTGACATTGTTATGCTGCAATATGTAAATTTGAAGATTATAATCCACCTCCTAAATTTACATTAATATTGAATCTCAATATCATAGAAACCAAACGATAATATTTTTTTTCTATTGCTAGACTTAATGGAGTATGTCCTTTAAGATCAATTTAATTAGCCTAGTCCAAATGATGATTTAATAGATAATCTAAAATTCCAATTTCGTCATAAATCACTGCAAAATGCATTAAATTCTAAATGTATTGTCCATAAAGATACTTATTTATAATCATTCATGTAATTCAATGAAGTCTCAATATCAAGTGAATGGTAATTCAGCTACTCCTTTATTTGGGTGAAGAGTTGTTCGTTTTGAGAATCTATTGAGAGGTAAGGTTTTTTGTACTTATGCTATCATTTAAAATGTCTCCTTAAGTAACAATAACTGCATTGCTTATTGATTTATAATTCCTTATGTATTATTCAAATGTTAATTCATTAGACATAGCTTCCACCAATGTGAAAAATACTTTCAATTTCTAATCCTCTAATAAAAAATCAAATTAAGATTAACAAAATATTCCCCAACCTAAACCCAACACTTCTAAATTATAACTTAAGTCTAAAACTTGTTTAGTTATATTAGTAAAGTAATTTTATTATATATACAATTTTTTGAGAGGTAATTTGTAAATAGAAGGATCAATTTATTTCAAAAAATTCCTTGCTATATTAAGAGTTGATAACTAAGGAACATCATTATATTCAATAGGTCCAAAACTTTATAATTAATTATCCTCCAAAGATAAATTTTATAGTAATGGAATTCTTTTTAAAATATTTGTGTCAAATTCTTTTAGTTTATTTTCATTCAATATTAGATGTAAAAGACCATTCCATATCATTCCATCCTTTTTATGATAAACAATAAATTACATTAAAAATGGTTAATCCTTATCTTGAATAATCCAAAATTAATCGTTACTATTCATTATCAGATTTTGTTTATTTAGTTGCTTAAAAACTACGTTAAGTAACAAATTTGACTTATATTGGAGTTCTTTGACACTTATTTTTGCCTGATTGCATAGATAGGCATTATTCAAAAGTTTCATTCATTTTATATATTATTATGAAATAAATCACATTTTCAACAAGCATTTTAGTATTAATTTATTAATGCCATAAGCTAAACTTATTTTTCAACATCGATATCTCTCAATCATTTCAATTATTATATTTTTGTCATTCTATTACTCAAGTATAGTATGAAATTGAATATTATTATGAACAGTAATTCCTATAGAAGAGTGATTTGGATCAGTAATTTAAGTTTTTTGAATAAATCCTATCTGCTAATATATTTATATTGACATTAAAATTATAAATGAGTACATTTAAATTTATTAATTAATATATCATGATCATTTTCAATCAATTTTAAATTAAATAGCAAATTTGTCTTTTGTTTTAATAATTAAATAACATTAAATAGTAATAAAAATTAATCACATGATGATATGGATTCTAAATTCATTGTAAAATACCTTATTTGGATATTTATTAAATTATAAGTTAATTCAATACAATATATTTAATTTGGTTTGAATTTGTTTATATTTTATAAAATTTTAATTAGTTTTCATAAATTTTTGTTTGTTTTATTTAAATAAAACGATTATGAGCTTATTTTAAAAGATATATGTATAAGTTTTCATTTCAGACTTATTGAAATTTTCTATTTAATCAGAGGGAAGAATAACTCTACTAAGTTAAAATAATTTATTATATAAAAATATATCATTACTCTTTTAATATTTAAGAAATTAGTTATTAAATTATCACTTGTTTTCTATCTCAATCATTAAAATATCTATAATCTTAAAACCATGTTCTATTAGATCAGAATAATTGTCTTTTCCTGACTTCACAAAATGTATATCTCTTCATTTCTAACCTAAGTTAATAATTTCTTTTATTTTAATTATTACAAATATATCAAGTAATTTTAGTTAAAGTCTCCTAATCAAATTTCACTATACTTCTAATGTGTTCTAACTAAAAATGGTTTTGATGGTGTAAATTACAATTCAATTTTACTTTGTTCTTTTCATTTTAATTTCTGTTATCTCTAAATCTTCCATTTCTACTATGGATTCCATCAACTTTAATTTGATCTTTTTTATTCAACTCTCTATTAATAATTAAGTATATTTTAAAATAATTAATATA
>JPFL01000415.1:27610-49277 GCA_000733385.1 Paramecium biaurelia
CCAAAAGATGAATTAAATTGAAAAGATTTAAGCAGTATATAAAATTTTTATTATTAAATCAATTTTAAACATTATGTATGAATAAATAATATAATTACTTTAATAATTCATTTATAAATAAGAAAGAATAGAATTTATAAGTAATAAATTTGATTAAAAAACATTATGAATTTATTATTAATATACAAAAATTTTAATATATTATATTTTTTATGCCTCCCAAAAGTAGAAGATCAGATCTAATTTCAAATCAACTCAAAGTAAAATTTTAATATAAATTTATAAAGGAAGAAGGAAATATTGAATTACTTAATAGAGAATATAATAAAGCGATTATCTTATATACGAAAGCTCTTTGTAAACTGATTAAAAAAATAATTTTATAGAGCTTGAAGAGAACCCTATTTGCTATAGTAATCGTGCTCAAGCTTATTTTTATACAAATGAACTAGAATTGGCCTTGTAAGATTGTAATAAAGCATTGCAATTAAATCCAAGTTATGTTAAAGCTACTACTAATAAAGCTATGGTACTATATGAAATGGGTTATCTTCAAGTATATCTCTATAGTAATTATTAGTAAGCAATTGAATGCTTGTAGAGTATAAATAATCACACTCCAGAAAGTGAAATATTACTCAATTAATATTAGTCACAATCTCTAAAAGTAAAACTGATATCACATCAAGACTTTATTAGATTAAGGAGAAATAGAACGTTAGAAGAGACTATTAGAATGGTTAAAACAAGGAAAAGCCCTATTTCCAAAAATAAAAATTGAATGTTATTCAGATTGTTATCGCGGTGTTAATGCTTAACAAACAATAAATGCAAAAGAGTTGATTCTTTTCATTCCAAAATCTCATATGATAACCTTAGAAATGGCCAAAGAAACATCTGTGGCTAAAAAAATGATATAATTCAGACTAGATTTACTATCACCAAAACATTCATTTCTTTCTACCTTTTTATTACAAGAGAAATTCAAACCAAATTCTTTTTGGAAACCTTACCTAGAGATATTACCATAATCCTATCCATCATTTCCCATATTCTTTAATAATAATGATTTAGAATGGCTAAAAGGTTCACCATTTTAAAGTACTTGTTAATTATAATAAATTAGAGTAAATTAAAGATAAGATATCTGATCTTAAAAAAGATTATGGTGATATATGTACAGTTGCACCTGAATTCATATAATATTTATTTAATGATTTTTGTTGGGCAAGAATGACAGCTAGTAGCAGAATTTTTGGTATAAACATTAAAGGTGTTAAAACAGATGCCTTTGTACCATTAGCAGATATGCTCAATCATAAAAGACCAAAATTAACATCTTGGTGTTATTCAGATGAAAAATAAGGATTTATTATAGAAACAGATGAAAAAATTGAAAGAGGATAAATGATATTTGATAGTTATGGAAGAAAATGCAATTCAAGATTTTTATTAAATTATGGTTTTGTAGTTGAAGATAATGATGCAAATGAAGTTAATGTTACTGTCATAACAGATCTAAATGATCCTATCTTATAATTAAAAGAAGAATCTATTGAAGAATAATTATAATGGCCTAAAACTTTTAGATTAATAATGGATACAGATGGTAATTATATGAAAATATACTTTTTTTAGAAACATCAGTTATGGAATTCATGAGTTATATAAGATTTTTAGTAATTAGAGAAGAAACTCAACTTTAATTACTATTAAATTAAAGAGAGTCCAAATATTTTAAACCTACCAAAACATAACCTTTAGGTATATACAATGAATTAGATATGTGGGTAATGATAGGAGAAATATGTAATAAAGCTCTAAAACAATATCCAACTACTTTTGAAGTGAGTCCTATTTATAAATTATTTATAGCAAGACAAAGAAATTATCTAAATTTGTGAATTGACTACAAATTAAAGAAATTGTTTGATTCTAAGAATGGGAGAAAAACAAATACTCAGATTCTACTTGGAATTTAGTGAGAAAATGAAATAGCTTTTAAATAATTTTAATTAATTAGTATTTTATTAATCAAAATAAAATAGGAAATTAATATATTCTGTTCAAAAGAAGATAACTGCAAATACTTAAACTATATAAATAAAGTTATTATGTTTTAAAATTAAGATGATCAATGAAATTATTAATGTTAGATAATAATAAAATTATTTTAAATAAACTTAAATATTAAAATTCAAAAATTAATTTTCTATTCAAAAATTAATTTTCTATTCTAAAATAGTTTCTAATCTACTCTTTTGTTAAGATATATACACAGTAATATTTTTGATAGTCTCATCATCTGTTATTTTTTAGACATCTTAATTTAAGGAAGTCAATTATTTAACTAAATTTTGACAAATTTACCTAAAAAATATATTTATATATATTACAGATCTCTTTCCCAATTTAGAATTTAAAGCATTTAACAACTTTTTAATCTATATTAAACTATATCATTATAATAAGGAAGTAAGTTAAGAATTTATTTATTTTCTAACTCTGCCATTCTTTAATCATATAATATAAGTAACTCAGTATATCTTGCTAATCCTTCCCAAATATAATATTTTTATCCAATTTCTTTAGCCAAATATTCATATAATTTTAAAATTCTATTTTTATTTATATTTGATTAAATGATATTCTCTTAATTCAATTAATCTATTTAATAAGCAAATGTTTAAGTTATTTTTTAGATAATTTATTCATCTATTAATTCTCTATGATCTAATTATACAAGTTTTTCAATGCAAGAATAAAATCTAACAAATTTTTTATTTCTTAAAGAAATAGCCATTAAATTACTCCAAAGTCTCCAATCTGTACTAGCATATTTTACTCCTTATTCTAAAGCAGATTGTGCTTCACTAAATTTCTTCAAAGCAACCAAACAAGATGAAATATTTCCCCAAATTTCTCCATCATTTTCATTTATTCTTACTGCTTCACCTAATGATTTTATTGCCTCTTCTAATTTATTTAATCTCATATAAGCACATCCCATTATATACCATGATTTTTAGTGATATGAATTAATCTTAACAGCTTTTCTATAGGATTTAATAGATTTTTCATAATTCTTCTCTTTATAAAAGTAATATTCTCCTAAAGATCTTTAAGCTCTAGCAAATCGTTTTTTAGAATCCTTCCAAGCTTCTTTTAAAATCTTAGGATCTTATTTAATTTCTCCTGTTATACATTTCATTTTAATAGTTCCAAATCCTTTTGCTGTAATTTACTCTATTTCTTTTAATGCTCTTTAAGTATCACCTGTGCCTACAATACATTCTATACATTCCTCCCACATTTCTAATCGAGCAAATATCTCATAACCACTTGACATCATTCCAACTTTCATCCATTATTCAGCTAAAATCCCACTTAAATTATAGTAATCAGGATAATTTGAATAACTTATATTCAATGCTCTTAAATCAGAATCTGGTTATATATCATTAAATTAATCAACAAGAGTCTGCATTTAAATTAAAGCTCTCTCCATTCTCTTTAGTAGATTAACTTCATTTAAAGATCTTAACATCAAACCTTAAGAATATACAATCCAACTATTAGATTTATCAAGCATCAAATTTAAATATGCTTAAACTTACTATTAAAGTATTTCATCATTTGGTAAAGTCCTTCTATAATGATGTATTAATCCTAATAAAACAATTTATTCTTCTAATGATAATGAATGCTATTTGATTTCTCCATCAACAACTGGTTTTTCAAATAAAATGGATTCCTCTTCTAAATTTATTTCTTATGGAGCATATTATTAAAGAACCTCTTGTACATTTGGTAATTCCCTAACTATATTAAAATATAGATTTTAGAATTACTTTCTTATTCTACACTTTCCTAATCTATTATTTAAGCAACTAATTGAGGAAGCTTTTCTTCTTGAAATTTAGTTTTCTTTCCTAATTTACCTGTTAATTCAAATCTAACTTTTAATAATTGCTATAATTTTATTATTTTATTACTTATGCTTTTAATAAACAAACCTCTGCTTCTTAATATTTATAATAATAATTATAAATATAAGAGAATTCTGTGTATAATTTAGCTTGTTCATTACAATTTACTGGATAATTATCAAGGAACTCTTAGAATGAATTCAAAATTTAATCTTTTAATTCTTAAACAGGATTGTCTAGAAATTAATTATGCATAAAATTAATTCTTGCCCACCATAATTAATAAATTGGATTTGTATTATGTAACAATTCAAGAATTTATTTACAAACTAAGAATAGATGTTTAAGCTAAATTACTCTCTTAAATAGTTCACCACAACATTACAATTTATTTAAGATATCTATTCTATAGTATATATATTATACATTCTTAATTAGCTTAGGAGTGATAGATCTCATATTCTGAAACTCGACTAATCTAATTAATGAGAGGTAATAATTCAATTAAACCAATTTCATCTAATTATTCTTTACTAATTTGATTAATTTAACATTTTGGAATGACTTATTTAGTTAATAAATTTTCAATAAATAACTTTCTATCTGCATTTTAATAGTGATGTGAAGGTCCTGTAAAGTTCTCTTTTATAAATAATCCATAGAGTATATAGAATATATCAAAAACAAGTTGTTTATGTTATGTATGAAGTATCTTTAAGCAACACTATTTTATGATGTCTAAAGCTTGATCATTTATATTGTCTGCAAAAAATAGTATTACTTTGAGTCCTGTAGCTAAATGTCCTTTGTCTAACAATTACTATAAATTATATTCACACTTAATTTCCATTATAAAATTAATTAATGTCTAATTTTACAAATGCTAAACCATAAAGAAAGTATAGAGAAAGAGCATAACCTGTAATAGAAAATTTTATGAATTAATTAGACATCTAGATAATTTCTTGGTATTTTAGAAAAGCATGGTGATTATAAAAAGAGAGCTATAAATTATTAAAGAAAGAAAGAATAATTACAAAAATTATAATTGAAAGCTGCATTACGAAATAAAGATGAATTTAATTTTAGAATGCTAAAAAGTAAAGTTAAAGATGGTGTGGTGTATGAAGATTAGAATGAAAGTAGTGGGGATGAATAAGAAATTCTTAAATAAATTAAAACTTAAAATTAAAATTTACTAAAAGCATCTATTTAACAAAAAGAAAAGGTATAAAATAATTATTTTAATAAATTATAGTTAACTGAGAAACTCAAAGAAGACTTAGCAATGGTATAATTTGAATAACCTACACATAAATTCTTTTTGAAAGAAGCAAGAAAAAAGAGTTTTGATTAAGTTGAAGATAAATTACAATGTGAAGCATAATAATCTACTCCAAATTTTGAATTAACTTAAAAGATAAATAAGTTAACTGAAGCATTATATGAGAAAGAGAGAATGAAGCGTTTTTATGTGGCAATTACAAAATCAAAAACTAAAGTAAATTTCTATCATTCAAATTTAATAGGATAATGTAACAGCTAAACCTCACTAAAGAAAAAGAATCAAGAAAGGCAAAGGAAAAGGATTATTTGAGAGAAGTAGATGATAAATTATATGTTAATTTTGGTTGTTAACTAATCAAATTCTTCTTATATCAATTACATTTTCATCATATTTTGACCCTTAGAAAACTTCATCTTAAAAGTCTTTATGAGATTCTTTTATCAAAGGATTACATTTCATCCAATTATCAACATCAGCTATTTTCCATACTTAAGGGACACAATTTCTCATCCATTCCATATATGTTTCTAATTAAAATTTTGAAACTCTTCTATATGAATCCTTTCTTTGTTTCTTTTTAGGAGGCATTTCACATTCTGATTCAAATAAAACAAGATGATTATAAGAATAATTATCATTTGTTTCTAATAACTCCTATCCATTTGGTTTTATAAGTTTTAATCTCATTGGTGATTGAATTCTTAACAAACATCTAACTAACACTTTTTTATAATCATCATATAGTTTATCACCTTATTCCTTAGTCTTAAAATTATTTGGATCTTATAAATGCAATGGTGTAAATACAACACAACCTAATTTATCTAAATCATTATAATAATGATATTAAGATTTAGGAAGATTTTCTGACCTATTTGTAGATAAACCTCTAACCATTACTTGATCAATAAAAAATCCTTAATAAGGAAATGGTTATCCTGACGTAACAGAAAAATCTTCAAATGCAACTACTCTTTCACCTCGCATTTTTAATTTTTCCAAAGCCTCTAAAGTCTTTTCAGAAAATCCTTTTTCACAATATTCATTTAAATAGGTTTCATCAGCCACTTCCAGAGACATCAAAAATGCTTAATACATCTTAATTAAATGAGTTTGAAGTGTTTTTTCTCTAATTTCATTTTCATTCAAAATTTGTTAAAAAAGAAAAGAATCTTTTGTTTCTGGAATTTAGTCTATCCCCTCAAAATTATAAGGAATATCAGCATCTGGAGTAGGAATAGCTAAAGATTTTTCTTTTGCTTCTTAAAGCATTTTCTAATCTTGTGAATATAATAAATACTTCATACAATCCCATAGATATTTATCCAGTTTTTGTTCTGTAAACTTTTGGTGCATCAGCAGATTTAGTAGTAGTAGCAGATAACGGATCTCTAATAATCTCTTTTTGTAAAAAGGTACGGCTAAATCGAGGAATAACCATCCTTATTGTATGAGGAGAAAATATTTTCATTATTCAATTTATATTCACAAATACTATTTAATCAAATCATAATTATCTAAGTATAATTTTATCTATTTTTATAATCTGAAATTTTTTTTTCTACCCTCCTAATTTAGACATATAACTATACTTGATTTCATACGATATTATGTCTACTACATATTAATATGTTATTAAAATTAGATAAAAAATATTTGTAAAGGAGAATAGATGTCCCATTAATCGTTATTTCTAAATATTAAAAACATTAATTTTGTAGTTAACTTTTGTGAATCTTTCTATTTAAATTATTATATAAATTTCGATATGTGTGATAGGAGAAATATATACCAACAAAGTCATTCTCAAAATTATCAATACTTCCTTCAAAAAGATTTCATTAGTCAATCAAATAATGTTTAAAATAAATTTAACCTTTAGTAACATAATATTATTTATTGTTTCTTTTTTTAATTTTTATTATAAATTATAAATTATAAATTTTGGAATATAAATATTTTTATGTAATGAAATAGAAAGGAGTAGATATGATTTTCTTTAATTTTTTCATAATTAGTTTGTTTAAAAGGGTTATAATTAAATATAACTAAAAGAGTATTATTGATATAACCATAAAAAACTTTTGTCCAATAAATTTCTCAAATTACTCACTAAAATAAACTATTTATTTTTTAGTTAAATTAAAATTTTCATCCATTCATAGCACTTAATTGAACTACTTAATGAATATTTCGTTTATATTTTATAATAAATCTTATCTCAAAGACATTAAGAATAAATTGATATGAATTACCTTACTATGTCATCATATATACAGTATTTTATAATCACTAACCTATTTTTAAATATCAAATACTATTTTAAGATTTTGTAGTAAATTATTAATTCTATATTCATTTAATTTATCTAATCATTTATAATTCTAAGACTGCTGTTTATTTAAGAATTATTTTAAAGGCTGTAGTTGTATATTTGAATACTTAATCACTTTTTTCTTCTTCAAATTATTTAAACTTTCATTAATTTCCTTTATCTATCCATTTATATTTAAATACTGGTGTTTTAATTTGTTTAATCTCTTCCAAGTTTATTGATTAAAATTTTTAGATAAAATCAATTAATAATAATTTATATTTCGACTTTGATATTGAATTGAGATTGCCTTGAATAAACTACTGAAAATTTAAAATTCTTTTTGTTCTCTTTTAATTTCTATGAAACATTATACATTCAAAATCAATAATTAAATACAAATGGATATTACATTAAATTTTAAGGATCCTCAAGAGGAGAAAAATTATGGTCTTTATAGTCATTAGATTGAACTAAATTTATTTAAAAGGCTGCTCTATAGTATGATGGTTGGATCACTTTCTGGGTCTATATACTTTCTTATTACATAAAACTATCTCTATATAGTTCTGGGAACATATATGTTTATTCAAACTATATTAGCTATTATCCTCTCAAAAAAATCAATCTAGTTTCTAAATATTGTAGCTTTTGCATATTAAATGGAGATCTAAACCCTACTTGCTGTCCTAATTATTTAATTAGATGAAACATTATAAAGAGGAACAGTAATGATAATCACATCAGCAGCTTTTTAATTATCTATTAGGTATATCTTGTATATTAATCTTATTAGCCTCTCCATTGGTACAAAATTTTACTTGAAATTATTTGTAAGCCTTTACTCTATATCAATTTAAATATTGTTAAGCTCAATGATGGAATCTTTGAGTTTTATTTGGATAGGTTTTGCACTATTTTCACTTATTTTTGCATTCTAATTCATTTATTATTAAGAATATGAGAAGAGGTAAAAATATACTTTGCATTAAAATGCCTAAAGGATAAAGGAAAACTTAATAAATTTAATTGAGATACCAATACTAACATGCTATAATAATGAAACTGATTTAAAATTAGTCTTCACTGAATCTAACAAATGTGCTTAAACTCTTTTGAAAGTCAAAGACTAAAATAGTTTTTTAAAATTTGCTAGAGAAGTTAACATATTGTAAGCTAAAACAAATTCTTCAACTGTAAATTAGTTTATAATGACATAAACATTAGAAGGTTTAGTTAGAAAATTCTTTAGAAAATAAATTGACTAAGATAATGACTTAAAGAAGACTTTTTCAGCATATAGATGTAGAGTTAAGCATAATTCTTAAGAGTATTTATGCTAATTAATTTTATTAAATGAAAAATAACCTTAATGTTTTATATATCTTTAGAGAAGCTTTGATGATTATATAGAAAAGACTAATCAAAAATTAGATATATTAAATTAACTTCTTAAACGTAGTGCCAAGGAAGTATTCACCAAAATTGGAAATAAGTAAAAATGTTTTAAAGCTTTGTACTCAAATTAAAAAACTTGTAAATCTCTTAAATCAGTTTAAAGATTAGACTAAGAAATATTTTAAGTAAACATTTATTTTGCTAATTCTAAAATAATGTTTAATTCTTATAATACTAATTTTTCAACTAAGAAATCTTAAAACTTAATTCATTTAATCGATTCCGTTTTATTTCATTTCAATTTTACACTGACTTAAAAATCAATCACAGTCTCTTTTAACAAAAATGACTAAGATCCATCTATTTATTGTAATGATATGTTGCTCAAACAATTATTTTATAATACTATAGAAAATGCAATTATATTTTCAAAGGATAAAGTAATTATAGATATAAATACTCATTATGATAATGATATTAACAAATAAATAATTACAATCATAATATTAAATACATTTGATCCCGAATAAATAAAATAAAATAATAAAGAAAAATAGTTAAAATTAGGACATTAAGTAATCAACAAAATATTAAGATGGATTAGTCCCTACTAAGCTTTAAGCATAAAAAAAGAGACTAATTTTTATTCAGTGAAATTTTGTTTATTTGATAAATTATGATTTTTAATTATTTTATTAATTTAATTAAATTTTTAATTTTGCACATTAAGAGAAACAGAAATCTAAATTAAATTAATCAATTTTATTAATCTATTTAATTCATCTTTAATTTATATCTTAAGTTAAATTATATGTATTATTCCAAAAATAATATAATTGATTTTGAAACAATTAATATTAGACTTTTTAAATTTATTCTCATTTTTTCATCGTTTGCATTATTTTTTCTTAAGAATTATTTGAATCATCTGTTCTTAATTGATAGCATAATACAAAAGCTGATTTTGAAACAACAGATGATTCGCTCATTTGACTAACCATTGAATCATCAAAATTGTACCATTTATTAGTGAACTAATTTAATTTATATTATTACTTTATTTTTAGCAAAGGCTGTATAATGTCCACCATCTAATCCTCCAAAATGATTAGATACAGCATATAAATCATAGATAACCTTTTATTTATTAGTTTCTCCATTATTATTTTAATTTTCATCTTGAAATTCATTAGGAGTCTTAGAATTAATAACGTAATCTGTCATATCAAGATTATTTATAGGAAAATCGACTAAGGTTTCAAGTTTTTATTTAAATAGACTATTTGAAGGCTTATACCTCTATAATGTGAAGATTAATATTTAAGGAGCCTATGTATATAAAAAAATGAAAAACCTTATAAATTTACATGCTTTTTAATGCTTAAACATGTTCTTTGCATAATTTACAATACCAAGTATTTTCTACATTAAGATTTTCAGGTAATTATGAATATTATAAACAATCATAAAGAGAAACATTGATTGATGAGGAATTTTAGTTAATCGAATTTAAAATTGGATTTGGTTGTTGAGTATTCTATGAAATAGTTCCTTCTTTTTAACTTGGAATAATTAATTATACCATTAAATAAGGATCAAAATAAATTGAAAATTATTGACAAGTTGGACACTTAAAGGTTGTTTTATATTATCCATGCATGAGATCAACAATAATTGATTGATTTCTAGCAAGATGATTTAACCAACTTTCTTTAGCAACAACAAAATCAGATCGACCATCATAATCTTTTGTTTCAATATATGCTTTCTTTTTCACTCTATTTAAATCTTCATGTATTCCATCTAAAATAAATGCTATTAATTCAGATGAATCATGTTGATGATAGCCTTTAAACATTGGTTAAAATTATCCAATAGCTTTTTGATAATTTGTAGGTGTTATTGTTTTGCTTTCTCCACACCACATTTTTTTTATGAGTAATCCTACTTATTTTACTAGTTATCCTTTTGTACCTAATGGATTATTCATATTAATCTCATTAAAGTATAAATTCTTCAAAAAATATTCAACCAAAGGGTATGAATTAGAAATACATTAGGTTCCACTATTCATAAAACTTGTATTTCCTAAATTACTTAAACCTACAATCCCCTAAACTGATGTAGATATAATAGTTAAAGATTTAATAGATTCATCATCTGAACCATGCTTTTCACATATAGAGCTATGGTAATCATAATCCTTCTATTTGCATTCTTCTTTACAATAAGCAACTTTTTTGCAAACACATGGAAAATATAGAACACTGATGGCCTGACATAATTAACATTTTCCTTCCACTTAAACTGCTTAATTTCTAATACACCATGGTTTCAAATTTTCTTTGAACTAACTAAATAAATTGGATAAATACTTCAAATACAATAAGATTGGTATCAATAATACCAACATCTTCAATATATTCATATTATTCATATGTTAGTAACTCTCCAATAAAATCAATGCATATATCATCTTTATCTTCTAATTAGCTTAATTATTTTTCAACTTCATTATAAAAAGTTTAATATGGATCATTTTAATCTGTAATATATCTCCAGATTCTCACACTATTACATTAGACAAGATCTGCTTAAAAAGACGGTACTGTCTCTTGTATCAATGCATAATAATCTTTTAATTTCATATTTCTATCTGCTTGCAAAAATAGATTTTTGAAGCCTGAGTATTTCCTTTTGATTAGTGTAGGACAGATCATTATACATTTAAACTAAAACTGATTTTATTGAATACTCTTAATAAATTTACAGCCACTTGTTTATTAATTCCATTTCCATAAGATGTTCTGATTATTATTGTTGATGCATAGTAATTTATAAAAAATTCCCAAATATCCTTATCAATAATTACATAATCAACATTTTCCTATAAGTCTTATTTTATAAATTGATTCCATTAATGAGTGATAATAGGAACATAATGAAAGCATCTCTTCACATCATCCTTTAAATCATCATTAATATTATCAAGTTTTATTTTCCCAAAATACATACTTGGTTCTTTATTAGCCACTATTTCATCATAGGAGACAAATTTCTTCCATTAATTGAGCCATCTTAATTTTCTATTTAAATTACTTTATGCTTAAAATGTAAAATTGATTGTTGTTATCTGATGAAAATCTCTTAGAAAAGCCTTCTTAAAGCTTCTTGTATTCCAAAGCTTGCTTCGTCAATTTTTGGGCAATAAATTATGACACCGGTATATCATTTATTTTTTCTTCTTGCATAATTTTTTTTTATTTTATGCATTACAAATATAAATTTTTTCTTGATTAATATTCTATTAAGTTTATATGAAGAATTTATTCTTTGCAGATTTGTTTATCTTATTTTAAATCTAATATTTATACAGTTTTTTAATCTATTCACAAAAAAAAAGAAATCTGTTGATATTAATAGAATAATTACAAAAACTTTAAAATATTTTTTATGCAATATTTTTATTACAATGTACAATCATTAAACTAAATGAAATAATTAAGTGTACTCTAAATGGTTAAATTGATCAACCTAATATAAAAGGTTTTTTGGAATTAAATATAATTTAAGTTATATTAAATTTTATATGAATAATAATTATTATAGTACTCAGCTTAATGTTTAAAGAATGATACATTAGAATTCACAATCTGTTGGGAAATTGAAAAAAGGAATTGTATTTTAAAATTATCCTTTCAATCCAATCTAAAGTTACACTACAACCCTATAAACACGTCCATTAACATTTTAAATTTAACATATAAAAAAACCATCAACAGCATAAGTTATTATAAATAAATAGTCCAATAGTCTATTAGACATGTTCCAAGAGCATCTACATCTCAGACTCAAAGATAACACAATATACTCTTTTCTGAGTAACCTAATAATCTTAAAATGGAGACAAAGCCAAGTAAGAGAAATATGAAGATATACATTATGAAAAGTAATCTCGCCTGCCTAATTTAGCCAATTATCAAATAAAATTACATAATATCATGAATAATAAACTTATAGCTTTTCCCTCTGGAGACAGGAGAAGATCATCTGTTCTTAATATAGTTTAAGATAAGTTTAAAGAACTTACTATCTAATAGTAAAAATCTGTTAATATGTTAACATACCTAATTTGAAATGTTCTATATCTATTTTTCAGGTTAAACTATTATTAAACTTTAGATTCTGAATGGATTCCATATAGCAAATGTTAATCACCAATATTTTTAGTTTTAAGTCCTTTGGCTCAAAAAACAGATATATTTTGTTGTTAATGTTCTCGAAACCTTCTAAATCCTAGAGTAATACAAATCTTCCTAAATAATTATTTTTGTAATATGGACACTCATTGCAGGAATAAAGAGAAAGGCAAAAAGTCAGTAGAATGATAATATCTGGAAATTATAGAAATGTTAATTTGAAAGATGTCTATAATGAAGTTTAAGCCAAAAAATAATTTAGTTTCCTTTGTTACAAAAATCATAATATTGATTGTTAATTTTATTAATATAGATCTTTAATAATAATAATCTATTATATTATATCATATCATAACATATCTTTTATTTATCAATATTCATTGCTTTATAGCATTTTTTTTCTTTTATGTTTTTAATTTTTTCTCTTTTAAGTTTAAAATTGATGATAATAATAATTATTTTGAGTAAGAGGATAAATTAAATATATCTGCGAAATTATTTTCTTTATTTTATTATTAATGAAGTATTTGAAAATAAAATCTCAATAAAATTTAGTATTAATTTTATACTCCTAAATAAGATTTCTTTATAAATCATTTCTAAAAATTAATTTCTTGAATCCATTCAACCTATTAATAAATTGAACTTTAAATAGTTAAGCAATGTTTAGGATAATAACTAATATTTAATTATTCCAGGATTTCTTTTGAATATATATAGGTCTCTTAGCTCTCTTTTAATAAGCCTGTTTCTAAAAATAGAGAAGCTCAGTAACTTTGAGCATATAGTAATATTTTTAATTCTAATTTCTTTAATGGACATTGTGATATTGAATTGAATTTCCTACATAACCAACATATTATTTATTTTCCTTGAGTTGTTGATGACTTTCTCAATAATAAATTGAATAGAATAGAACGATTTTCTTATTGAAAATTATTTATTTTTATTTATAAACATTGCAATACTATCCCATAAATTAAATATTAATGTATGATTAAATCACTTTTTAATTTGTTTCACTATTTTCACTTCTTCTACTAAGAATGCCCTGATGATGCGATTTTTTAGGGCTCCAGCACTCAATACTCCTCCATATGGTCTTGAGACTGTTCTTTGTCTTCTGGAAAGTTACTTAAGTTTTGTTGGTCTAATGCGTTTAAGTCCATTTAAGACAACATTCAAATTAGAATCAGCACATGTTGAAGCACTTGTCTTTTTGTTTGGATATTAAACAACAACTCTACCACCTAATTTAGATTGATTATAATACCTGGTGTCTTAACCTTTCTAATCTTATTAGATCTTGTGTTATAGCTTGTTCTTCTACGATAAGTGACTCTTACACCCATTTGTTAAAATCTTAATTAAAAATTTTTTTAATATTTTATCAAAACAAAATAAAGATGAACAAAAAGTGATTTCTAAAAGAATCTATATTTATGAAACATATAGACTATAAATCTCTAATATGAATAATACTAAGTTGCATTCTTAATTAAATACAGTGATAAATTTTATCATTGAACTCAAAAAATATTATCATAATGAATTTCGGATGAAATAATTTATAATCAAAAGGAGAAAGTAAAGGTAGATTCTTAACAAATAAAATTATTCTGAATAAAAAACTATATAAATCTAAAAATGGAAAAGAAATAAAAAATTATTCTGATAAACATTCTTTTATCATAAATTTATATGATCTATTTCAATAAGAATTGTATCTAAATTTATTCTCATAATAATGATATTTCTCTGTTTACATTCCATCTCTAAATGTATCTAATTTCTATTATAAACTAGTCCTCTAAGAATTATTAGTTTATTTTTATATACCAAGAGGCAATTCAAAGTAAGATGACTTTTCTATAGTATTCAAATTAAGAAAATCTACATTTTATAATTCATCTACAGATTTAGTAAGATGAGAACTTATATTTTTAGTTTATATATTTTGTTTCATTTAATAGTGATCGCTGTAATCTCTTACCATTCTTAATTATGTGTTATCTAAATTTAAATGTAATTGAGTTTTTTCTTTAATTTTACTAATATCAATTTTTTGTAATATCTCATGTAATCCTTCACCGAAATAAGTTAACTAAGGTGAAATTTCAATGTCAAAATTAAAATGATATCCCAATTATGTTATCCATTTTAAATCCCTTTATAAATAAGCTAATCGTGCTGTCTAAACTGTATCTTTATTATCATTCGAATTGTTTATAATGGCTGCATATTCATCCTCTCTTTTTACTCTAAATAAACCAAATTTCTGGATAGAACAATAGGGCAAAGCGTCATAGTAAGTAATTTCAAATTTTAAAGCATTAGGAATTGCTAGTTAAGGTTAGATGAGTTAATTTAATTTGTAATCGAAATATGTACATTTTTTTTAACGAATAGGAAAGCTTCATAATAATAATAAAATGATACTTAGCTTACAATTAATATCTATAATTTTGACTCAAGTTTAAAGCATAATCAATTGTACATAATGCCTATCCTATTACTCCATCTAATTTTTCAATTAATTTTAAAGACATGTCATTATTTTCTATATCTATAGAAGTATTATTACCAACCAAATGCAATTGAGATTGATCATTTTTAACAATAATTGGTAATTTCTCTTCTGCATTTCTTTTTTAAGTACACTTAAAACTTAAATCTAGTTTTAATCTTGTAAATGCTCCAATCCAATAAGGATCTCCAAATTTACATAATACATTTTCTATTGAACATAATTATATTATAATTATGCCAAGTAATTTCATTGTTTATAATATATATTTGTTTAAATAGATTTGTCCATTTCCAATATGTTCTTCATAAATTTAGTATTCATTTCTAAAAAGAAATTATCCATCCATACTTAGCAATGGTAAGCAATCTTATTAAAAGAAATAAATCTAATGTTCTTTTAATCCATAAAAATTGGAATTATATAAATTTGTAGTAATTATTTCATGATTAAAACTTGTTGTCATTATAAAGATTAAAATTGGCTAGCACATCCCATGGATTTATTATGTTAAATTTTATAGACTTTGAATTCTTTCAAAATACAATTGAAATAAACATTTGTTTGATGGTAACTAAACATCTAAAAACCCTGTATTTTATTATGAACTGATCACGATTGCCACTAAATAGTGAGTATTATCCTAATACGTTTGCCCTCTGCAATAATTTAAAATCCAATTGTATCATCATTTAATTCGAAATCTAAACAGTTTACAAATTGGAATGGAATTTATTTATTAGTATTTGACTTAAACTTTTAAAATGCCTATAAATAATTTCAACAATAATACTTAATTCAACACATTAATATCATAACTGAGCATCTTCTCTAAAATTTATTGTTTATGATTTTCTTTCATCTTCTCTATATACTTCAATATTGATGCTTATTCGTTGATTTCAAAATCAATAAAATCATGTGATCTCTTTTTCATATATTAATTTAATTATAATAAGAAATTATAAATAATCAGCAAAGTTTATCTAAATATTTTATTAACTTAAATTTTAAATTGCATTCAATTAATCCCAAAAAATATTAATATCGCTTTTTCTACAGTTCTAACTCTTCTCCCATGTTATGTGTTATAAAATGCTATAACACATTATTTTTGTTGTAAAATTTATTATTAATCTAAATTAATCATTTATGGTAAATTATGATTTAACATTTTAACTTTATAATTCATCTAATTTCTAGATATTCTTTTAACTTAGGTATTAAATTGATTTTTAGAAATTAATGTTATATTTGAGTAAGCATTTATATCCCAATCAGATATTGAGTTCTTATATGCAATTGAATACAATTAGGAATACAAGAGAATATATAGAATATTATTGAACACAATTATGGTGTTCATAAATAGAATTGTTATAGGATTTTATAAGAGTTATATTAAAAAAGCAAAATTTTAATAAAGATATAAATCTAAACACTTGATTTCAATCAGTATTTAATTTTTATAGTCTTTATTATTAGAGAAATCATCTCACATCTTATCCTTTTTCAACAAGTTATTAAAATTAATAATATCATTTAATTAATATATATAATGAATTATGAATGGTTTTAGGATGATAATCAAATAAAATTACGCTTTGAAATCAAAAATACTAAAAGCGATAATCTTGATATCTAAGTAGCTGATGTAGTTGTTAAAGTAAATGTACTTGACAAGAAATTTGCTAAAACAATTGATTTGTTAGCTCCTGTACTTGAAGGAAATATTAAATATGGAGGAGATGTACTAGAAGTCACTTTAATCAAAGTATAACCTGGTAAATGGCCATAATTGAGTCCATCACTTAGTAAAGAGGAATTGATTCAAAGAAGAAAGGATGTAACTTAAACATAATATTCAAGGCATTTTTAAGAAAAGATTAAGAAATCCAAGCATAAAAGAAATAACAATAAGATCTTAAACATCAATTTGATTAACATGCTACTTAAGAATAGATTAAGGTAGATGATCGTGAAAGGAATCTAATTAAATAAAAGTAAGAACAATAAAAAACTGAAGCTGTCTCTGATCTATATAATCAAATTGGATAAGATTCAAAATTTAAGTAGAATGAATTAATATAGTAAGAAGTATAAGATGTTTAAATTGAAGAAAAATTAAAAAAATATGAAGAATTTGAAAAATAATAAGATTAGAATTAGAATTAAAAATAAAAACCAAAATAATCATAACCTATATCAGAAAATAATGATATTTTCACAAATGAAGATATTAAAAAATAAGAAAAGCAAGCTAAAGGTCCTATTCCAGAACCTAGAAAAGCAGCAGCAGTTTAAATGACTTTTACAGAAAAAATATATCCTCATTTAGCAGCTCGTGAACAACATTTCAAAGATGCCCCTGTTCCTAGATAAAAGAATATGCCAATCACTGAATAAAGAGAAAATCCTCTCTTCCTTAAAGATAAAGCAGATGAATTTTTTAGAAATAAAGATTACTATTCTGCTATTAATGCTTATTCAGCAGCTTTTAAATATGATAATTAAATGTTTACTTGTATTGCTAATAGAGCTGCTTGTTATTTAGCTTTATTCAATTTTTAAGAATGTATTGATGATTGTTAAACAATTATTAAAATGGAGAAAAAAGATTAATTATATGATAAATGTTTAAAAAGATTGTAAGTGTGTTTAGCATGGAAAGGGGATTTGGATGAAGCATTAAATGGAGATCTTTCAGAAGAAGCCAAAAAAATTATATAAAATAGAATTGAGTCTAATAAATATAAAAATTAAGGTGATTCATATATGACAACATCTCAATATTAAAAAGCTATAGAAATGTATTTAAAATCTCTATAGAATGATTCTGAAAATGAATTAAGTTTAAGTAATATAGGTTTAGCTTACATGAAATTAAATTAGATTGATAAAGCTTTGGAAAATATTGAGAAAGCTATTTAAAAAGTTAAGCCTTTTTTATAGTATGTCAATTTAAATCCCAATATTGGAAGGTAAAGTTCATTTGCTGGTAATGAATTCTTATTAAAAAATCTAATGAAGAAATCTAATTGCTTATTTGAATTAAATTAAGAATAAGATGCCTTAAATACAGTTAAATAAGCATTGATTATAGATGAAACTAATGCAGAAGCTAGAAGCATTATGAATAAGATATAGGATAAATTAATTAAATAGGAGGTACTTAAATTAAAAGAGACTGCAACAGAGAGATTAAAATAATAAAAATATTCTGATTCATTAGAATTATATAATGAATGTCTAAAGAAATTAAGTCCTTAAGAGGATTTAATGGATTTCTTAGCAGTATTATTAAATAGATGCATTTGTTGTTTCTTTTTAAATTAATTTGATGAAATAGTGGGTTCATGTACTAGAGGAATAAAAATAATATAGATTTAACAGAATAAGTATTATATTATAATATCAATTTAGAATTCTATCTTTTGAAAAGATTACAAAGGAATAGAAGGATAAATTATAAGACTTTTTAGTAAGGTTTTATGTTCGTAGATCTAATGCATATGTAAAATAAAATTAAATTTATCATGCCAAAAGTGATCTACAAGAGGCTATGAAATTAGATCCTCAGAATGAATAAATAAAAAAAGATTTAGAAAAATTGAAGTGAATGTTGTATTTTAAATGTCAATATATATTTCATAAGAAATATGGTAAAACATTTTTGGGTGGTTGACTAGCAGCAGATTCTGGAACTTCTTTGAACATTACAAAATCTCTTTTCAAATTTTCATCAAGAGAAAGCATAGATGCTGCATTACCACATCTATAACAATAATTTGGTGCTGACCATACTGTTACAAGTTATTCCTATAATAAAATTATCATCTTACTTCAAACCAATATTAATAACCATCTTAAACTAATTAATGTGCTCGAGCAATTAATTCTAAGCCATTAATATGATTAAAATCATGTGTAACTTTTTTACCAAATATCCATCCTGCTCCTCTTGTATTAAGTGCCCAAGTATCTACATCTTCTGGATCTGACCACATCAAATCACAAAATGGACCTTCATGTGGAATTTCAGTTTTACGATCTATTATAGAATATCATTCATCTTACCTATTGTTCTGATTTAATCAATTGTTCTTAATTCTGGTGATAATCCTCCATGAACACATAAAACTTTTCCATCTACTAGAGCTCCCAAAGGAAGATAGTCAAAAACATCTGTAAAATATCGCCAAGGATTTGCATTCCCATACTTTCTCACAATTTCATCATAAAAACCATAAACTTGGGTAATTTATCTTGATTCATGATTTCCTCTTAATAATGTAATGTTATCTGGATATTTAAGTTTCAAACAAAGTAAATATTCGAATGTCTCTACAGAATTGTATCTACAATCAAAAACCTAAAATACCCACGATCTACGAAATCCCCAATAAATATATAATTGGCATTTGGAATCTATCCTCCCTTATTGAATAGCTCTAACAAATCAAAGAACTGTCCATGAATGTCTCCACATATTATTACTGGAGATTTCACTTAATGTACATTTGATTCTTCTATAAAAATCTCCTTTGCATGCTCACAAACCAATCGCACATCTCTCTCAGTCAAACATCTGGCATTTTTAAGGGTTTCTAAGTATTTATCGATATCCATTTAAATTTTAAAATTATTTCTCTCGTATATTAAATCATCTATAATATTTATATAATATTCAAAATTTATATTATCTTATCATTCAATTAATGATTTCAATCTAAATATTTTGTACTTCTCAAAATAATTATCTAATTGAAGTTAAGCCTTAACCATAACCAGAATTGTATTGTTAAAAAATTATAAAATTTATATCAATAATATATTCTATTCTTCTATATGGTTGTATTAATATTGTTGTTCTATTATATAGATTTGGAATAGCTATCAACCTTAGATTTTCTTTTTATTTTTATTAACTTGTAGAATCAATAAGTAAATATAATAAATCAAATTTATAATTTATATTACCTTTTTTTGTAGGGTTGATTTAGAATAAAAATGGAAAACAGAGTTATCCTATTTTAAAAAGGTCAAACAATTTAAGGCTCTTATAATTAAATAAAAACAAAAAAATTATATTAGATTTAAAAATTGTAAATATATTGAAGAAATTCTTTTACTCAAAATTTAAGAAAGAATGATTTACAATTATTCTTGCTATAAAATAGTAAATTATATAACATAAGATTCAAAGAATAGGTAGAATTATAATAAATCTAGTTTTAAGTTTAGAACCTAATAATTCAAACATATTTAAATTAATAAAGTATATAATTATATAATTTAAATTTAAAATGGAAGTTGAATTACATTAATAAATCCCTCCATAACTCAATGTTCAAGTCGCAATTAGAGTTCGTCCCTTCAATGAAAAAGAATTGAAGTAAAAAGAAGGTGTATGTTTGGAGACATCCGAAAAATAAGTAACACTTTTGCAAAGTGCTCGTTTGTTCACATTTGATTATGTTTTCGACTAAAATGCTTCTCAAGATCAAGTCTATAAAAAGTAACATTTATTATTAATTTAATCAAAGGTGTGTAAGCAATTTAGTTTAGAGGTGTTTTGAAGGTTATAATAGTACTATTCTTGCGTATGGTTAAACAGGATCAGGGAAAACTCATACTATGGGTACTACAGGAATAGATTAACTATCAAGTATTGCAAATTATCTATGAAGATAAAAATAACATGGGGATGATTCCAAGAGTAATTACAGATATTTTTGAAGAAATTGAAAAAATAGACTAAGAAATCCTTATTTCTTGTTCATATTTGGAATTATATAATGAATAAATAATTGATCTATTGTAGGAGACTTCAATATCAAGTTAACCAACTATAAGGGAGGAGAAAGATCGCACAATAACAATATTAAATTTAACTACAATATTAGTAAATAATCCAAATGAAATGGTTTAAGTATTAAATAGAGGAGCTGCCCATAGAACAACAGCAGCTACATAAATGAATATGACGAGTAGTAGATCACATGCTATTTT
>JPFL01000416.1:1501-24848 GCA_000733385.1 Paramecium biaurelia
TATATTAAGTTTAAAATAATATAATATAAATGTAAATTATTTAAATGTAATATTTTCTTCATTCAATTTAAATTATACAAAAAAGATCGAATTTTATTGTTTTAAGATATTTTATGTATTAGTCATCAATTATGTTACAATTCTTTAGATTTGATAAAACATCGCAGTTTATAAAATATTTAAACACCATAATTACTTCATTCAATTTTAATTATACAAATTAGATAAAACTATATAATAACTTATATACTTAGTTTATGAGTTAATATTATAAATTAAACTGTGTAAAAATACAATTTTATCATATAAAAAGAATAGTTTTCTTTAAATTATATGTATACATCATTAAATTAATAAACTAATTCAAAATAAACTACTTTTGATTCTATCACATCTTAATTTGTTTTGAATTTATTAATTTTTGTATTTAAATTGATTTTATTAATTAATATTATTGAATCGACAAATATTATTATTTAAATAAAAACAAAAATTTTATTATTTGTTAATGAAATAGCATTAAAATACCTATTTATTAAATATATATCAATCAAAATATTCTTAAGCTTCTGGAGAAAAAAATAGAGAAAACCATTATAATTTTTATTATTATAAATTATAATACAAAACCAACCCATTTTTGAAGTACAAAGACTTTCCACTTAATCATCTGAATTTAATATTCGACAATGAATGTTAAAACAAATTCGATAATGAATGAATTGAATTTACAAAAAATGTATTTTAAGAAAAATGATGAAATTTGGTATTTCAAGTCTAAAAACAGGCTGAGAATAGTAAATAATAATTTTAGGTATAATATTTTGAAAAAATTTTTGGTAATCAAATATCAATTTTAGCATAAAGAACAGACAATTCACCTGAAATAAATTTTGCCCTGAAAACATTATACAATTTATATAAATAGTATAAAGTGTTAATGGCCCTTGAAGAACTAATATCAAGAAAAAATTCAAAGTTCAATAATCAATTATTTAAGAATTTTTATTTCTAAACTCTTTTTTGATTAAAAAAAATATATTTGTCCTCTTTATCAGCTTTCATGAATTCAATTGAGGAAAGATTAAAAAAGTTGTGCAGGGTATGATGATTAATTTTTTATTTCAACTTAAAATAAGCGTGTATTTTATATGCAAAAAAAAAAATAACAGGAAAAGGTAAATCAGTGAGTTTAGATGTTGGAATCTATATAATTAATTAACAATTAAATTTTATAAAAATATTGTAATATGATCATAACACTCCTTTTATTTTCTCTTGCTCAATCATTATATTTATTAGAAAAGAGATAGAATAATATATTGATCAATTTAGACAATTCATAAAAAGCAATAATTTCTTTATCAATCCCTGCTTCGACTATATAAGATGAAAATACATATCAATATTGTCCTTATTATCAATCTGCCTGTTGGATTGGAGTTGCTAACGATAATATAAATGCTATAGATAATGTCTAATTAAAAGTTAACAATATTTAAATTTATGATGATGAAGAGCACTCTTATAATACAGAATTTATAGTTTTTTTGCATTTAAACATGGAAATGTAAATTAATGATTATTAGAACAACTACATAACATTAAACCCTTTGGCATCATTTTTTAACTCTTTTGTGTATTTTGGATATTCATTCTGCATATCAGAGTCTGATGCATATTTAAAAATTCGATAGAATGAATTTTTAGAAAAAAATAAATAAAATTTAATCGGAATAAAGAGTGAAGTTTACCAAAATAATAAAAATTCTTCAACAACATATTCAATTAGAATTTCATATTTTGAATGTTTTGATTAGGTTTTTGATATTTCAAATTATTCAATAAATATCCTTGATGATGTCGAGTATATCATTTTTCCAATCGAGCTAATGTAGAGAATCTCAATTTTGGCACATATTTATTAATTTCAGGAAATTTCTTTAAATGATTAATTTGATGGTTTAATTAGAGAAACAAAAATGTTTCGAATCGAACCTCTAAGTTCAATAAAATTTTATAATGTAATTGAGTAGCCTTTGTTTATTATGCCAGAAGACTTCATATTTTATAATTATAAAAATTAAGGAATTGACATTTTAAAGTTGTCCGGTGATAAACTTGAATCTGAAATTGTTTTAGGAAGTAGTTTTCTGAAAAATAAAATTGTTCATTTTAGTTCTTTAACAAACTAATTCTTTATTGAATAATTTGAAGGAGCTGGGTGCCATAAACAAATGTTTCAAAAAGATGTGTTTACTTATTTAGATATAATAAAGGTTATAATTCTGATAATAATTTTAATTTTTGTATATGCAATATTCAGAAGGTCACGTGTATAATATTTACTTAAGAGTTAAAAGAAAAGAGTTGACTAATAGCTTATTCTGACACCAGAAGCAATGGCTCTGAAATGATAATTATTTATTATTAATGATAATATGATATTGTTAAAATATATAGATTTTTGTTATCTATTGAATCCAATTTAAAATCGTGGATTTACATTAACTTTATTATTTTATCCTTTGATAATCTTCCAAAAATTTTTGAATAATTATTGAAGAATTTAGTACTCATTTAATAATGTAACATAATCATTATAACTTTTTATCAAATATATTTGTATCTTAAGTGAATTTAATATGTTTTTCATCTTTCCAATTGATTGATATAAAGTAATTGAAGAATAAAAGGAATATAAGAACAATTTTGTGGATACATATTACTCTAATTATACTTAGTTCTACGAGATAGATCAGTACTAATTATGGAATGAAGATAAAATTATAAAAATAATAAAATTGAGAAGATATAATAAATAGGTAGGATATGATTAGAAATAAAACGTAAGTTATCAGAATATAAAAATTATGAAAATATACAAAATGTAATTTCAGAGAATAAAGATTTATAAAGTATTATTAATATTTAGAAATTAACAATTTTTTATTTATTATTTAATTTTTATTTTATGTTTAGATTAAACAAATTAATTAAAAGCTTTGGTAGTATGTAAAACTTCACAAATTGGGAAAATGATGTCATTAAAGCTAGCAAGCCCGTCATTGTTGATTTTTATGCCACGTAATTTAATATTTAATAATATAGATGGTGTGGACCATGCAAAAGATTGACTCCAATATTAGAACAAAAAGTTAAAGAACATCCAAATGTTACTTTAATAAAAATTGACATTGATCAACATGAATAATTAGCAAATCAAAATAATATTGAAGTAGTACCAACTGTTATGTTATTTTAAAATGGAAAGAAAATAAATAAATTTTCAGGAATGTTGCCACCAGATTAATTAAATAAATTCTTTGATCAAATCCAAAAATAATGAATATTATAAATAATAATAATATTTAATCATATAATCCAGCTTGACCAGTCATCTCCATTTAAAGGAGTACAATATCTACAATACATTTATTTATATAATTCATAATTATCCTCCTTTATTTTTTTATATTATTTTTTGCTTTCTCTCATCTTTAAGTCTTCTGATAGTTTATGTCTTTCCATCTCTTCTCTTTTATTTTCAGTATCTTCTAATAATCCAAATGCCACTTCTAATTATCCTCTATATTAATAATACATATCCCACCAAATATATTGATTAGGGGGATTGTACATAATATTTGAATGGATATTTTTCCAAAAATAGGGAGATGGATTCTTCAAAATTTCAATAATTACTTAACCTAATTCAACAAATTTAAAATGAAATTGAGTTGGATTCATAAACTTATAAGTTTGAATTCTTAAAACATATCGATTGAGTAATTCAAATGAATAAGCTTCTATGTATAAGGAAGGTTCAGTTATATTAATTTAAAAATTATTGACAGTTTATGCTCCTGGAACATCTATTTTGGTAGTAAATTTGATTTTTAAAAATATATGTGTCATATTTTAAGCCCATAAATACGATGGTTCTAATACATTTAAATAAGGGGAATGTGGTGGCAACAACTTAGACAAATATTCAAAAAATGTTTAATTGAGTTTGTTATGGTGATTTAATTTAATATTTTAGAAGGTTGGATAAAGATCAAATTGTTTGTCATTATAATATTGAATAGCAATTTTGGAGCATTTGATCCATTAATTAAGGATAACTTAAATTAGTAATCTTGATAATTATTAGAATGGATATACTGTGTGTGGATGATATTTTGATGATTTGTTTATTGATATAAATGTATACATTGTTTTTATTATGTGATAGTTTGTAGGAGTTCACGTGTTTCAGTAGATTGATTTTAAGGATATGGGTAAAGTAATTGTGCAGATAATAATGGAAATAATAAGTAAATCATATTTAATAATAATTATAATAAAATTAAGCATTAAGAAAGTTTTTATATATAAAAGATGAATGATGAGTTAGAAAAGACAGCAAACTTTTTCTTCCCTATTGATAATTAAGGGATGAAATAGAAATTTGTTCATACTAGAAGATTATTGAAACATCCTGTTTAAAGAAATGTTTCAAATCCTTCAACACAGATGTAATAATGAATTAATCAAATTTAAGAACTACATCCAAGAGAAGTTCTGATAATTCTGGAGTTGAAGGGTAACATACTCCTCCATAAATATGTGGAATGAGAAAAAGATCAGAATTACATACAAATTCTGAGGATAGAAAATCTAACAATTATCGAATATTTAGTTCTAATGTAAATCAACGTTCTAGTTATCCCTAATAATTTAGTTTTGGGGATTAATTTCAATTCATGAATGAATTCTTACAGATTAAAGATGAACATTAAAGTCCTCCCTTCAAATAATTAAAGTAGCTACCTGATATCTTTTAACAAAGAAATTCTAGCTAAGGATTCAGATAAGTATTTAGAATTCATAGCGGACAAAGTAAAAGAGAAACTATGAGTAATTTTGTTAAAGATATTGAATGTCCAAAGCAATAATGTATGTAGTAGTTGTAATTGAAACAAACAATTAATAAATAATTAAAAAGAGGAACTTAAATAAAGTTACCAAGTATTGGTTAACCTGTATCATTTTTATAAACTAAACAATAATTGAAGATGATAAATAGAATATTTTCAGGCAAACGGGATTAATGATTATAGTATATCTCATTCCATTGATGATTTTGGTATTTTATATGAATTTGCTTTTTTTAATCCTCCCATTTTAGGTGTCTAAGAATTTAATTTTGATATAGCATCTTCTAAGTGAGCAGCTTCATCATTCACACAATCATCATCTTTACTTAATAGATTTATTTATTATTGGAATGAATTCTTCAAAGCTGTTTTACGTAAATCTGATTACAAATTCTTCCTCATTAAAGGTGAGTCTATATATTTGATCTAATATACTTGCATCTGATTAAGGTTATTATTTATTTATATGTCCAAAATGACTAAATTTACTTTATTGTAATTATGGTTTCTAATCTAATCTTGTAACTGATCCATTATTAGATACATTTGAAAATGAACCAATAGTGTCAATTCTTCCATTCAAAGCAGGTTATCTTTATTATAATTACATTGAACCAACTTAACTTGGAGGACTATTTGTTAATCGATCTATTACCCTTATTATTTTCCTAATCCATAAACAAAATCCTTATCATAATCCCTTAGACCCTCTTAAACATCAATTAGGTCTTGTTCATTGAAGATTTCCTTAAAATAAGAATGTTTTAGACATTCTTCAGAAGATACTCTAGTTTTTGGATCAGGACACAACATTTTCTATAATAAATCTATTAACTATATGGGTGCCTATATTAGTTATATAAATGTATTTTACAGATTGAATCTATTTTATTTCATAATTAACTTCACAATTTTTATTTGCTCTTAGAATGCCTTTATAATCAGTTCCTTAAAATGGTTACCTTCCTGTTAATAGAACATAAAAAATAACACCTGCACTAAATACATCACATTTTTCATCATAAAATGGATCTCCTTCTTTATACAATAATATTTCTGGAGCAACAAATCCAGGAGTTCCACATCTTTTAAAAAGTATATCTTCATTTAAGAAACATGCCAATCCAAAATCTGCTATAACAATGTCCGTATCATTATCCTTTTCTTTTAATAATAAATTTTCTGGTTTCAAGTCTCGATGCATACATTTTTTTGAATGTAAATGACAAAGTGCTTTCATCAAATTGTACAATAATTTTTACAAACTTGGAACACTCAAGGGTGATTACTTGACTCTGGCTAATAATTCACCTCCTTTTAAGATATCTAATATAAAATAGATTGAATTTTGGGTTTCATAAATTTCATGCAATCTTACTAGATTTTCTTAGTTTAATCTTCTCATCACTTTGATTTCATTTTCTAATGATTCTTTTCCTTTGAATTATTCTTACATGAATTCTTTGTTGAATGCTTTAACTGCATAATTAACTCCTGTTGATTTTTTTGTAGCAAAATAAACCTTTGCAAAACTTCCTTTTCCTATCATCTTTGTTACACCAAATTCATCATGAAATGATGTTTATAGACATTTTGATGCCATCATATTCTTAAATACAACATATTCATCTAATTATAAATCAACAAATTTTCCATTTCGATAAATTCTTATGATATTACCAAATTGTTCATGTCTATAAGTTGTCATAACAGCCACTGTTATATTGAGTTAAGATATGGTTTAGTCTTTAATATGATATATATGTTCATTTCCTAATTAGATTGTAATCAGTTTTAGTTGTTTCTACTTTTTACTGATTTTGCAGCAGTCTTGTTAAAAAATGATGATGTCATTCTTAATAATATTTACTAAATATATATTACATTATATATTTCTTAATCAATAGATTACCATATTTTGGTGGATTTGCCTTAATTTTCTGGACAGTCAAAAAAAGAATTCACCTCTAATAACATTAATATGTTTATATAAATATTTAATATATTATTTATGATCTGAACACTCAAAACTTTAAAAATATTCACAAATAAAAATCTTATTCATTTACATTAAGAATTGAATTTAAAGTAAATTAATTTACTCGCCATTAGTATTTTAACTATAATAATTAATATAAAAAAATCATAATTCATAAAAGTTTTAGAAAACTACTCCATATATAGAATCAGAGTTTTATAATTAATTATATAATTATATGCTTATAATTTTCATCACTTCTATCTATTGTTAATCAATTCTTGATGGTCTTAAAATGGTGGAGAAAAGTTTGAAATACACATACGATAAAAGCATTCTAAATTAAAATTGTAAATCCATTTTTGGTTTACCATGCTAAATCTAGGAATAGTAGAATTCTTTATAAGAATTAAAAATGAAGTAATACATTAATGAAGAAGTAAATATTATATAGTAGGAAGGCTAATTTATTCTTAAGCTTAATAGAATCAGATTAGGAATATCACCAATATTATCAAGGAGTGATTAATTAAATTACAAAAGAAATTGGACTTTATGATATTAATGAAGAATATTTATCTATATTTATGGATTTCGATTCTTTCATCTTGAATAAAGAATAAAAACTAATTGAACATAAATATTATGTAGAATTGCAAGAAAGGGAGATTTATAGTATAAATAAAACAAACGATACTTTTAAAGATCATAATGGTTCTCTATTCATTCATTTCAAAGACCTTTATATTCCTAAATAAGGAAAGTAAAATCAAAAGACAATCTCTAATAATATAAATATTGAAACAGCCTAAAAAGCTGGAACTATTTCATTTAGCAAAGGAGTTTATTTGAGTTAATTTTATGCAAAGAGTTTAGGGTAGAATTCAAAAATTACATTTGAATTTTTAGGGGGAAACAAAACATTTATAGATATTCAAGTTGATGAAAATTGGGTTTTCATTATGGGTCCATTAGATCATTAAATAATAAATATAGCCATAAGTAATTATACAGCAATTGACTCTATTTTAATCAAGGTAAAAAAATTTGCTTACACTCAAGAATAAATATCTATGTTGTTAGTTTAGAATTTATTGTTAAAGTAAAAACTCTTGCATTAAGATAAAAAATTGAATAAGTAGATGGTTGAAGAGAATTATGATAAATAAAATAAGAAACAAAAAATGATTATACTTTAGGATCTGAATTATGATCAAATTGATGACATTATAGATTTTTTAGAATTATTATATTTCGAAATTAAGAAGTTTAAGGAGAACTTTTAAAATAAGAAATTGAATTCAGATTAAATCTTGGGTGTTATTGATTAAATTATTAAAGTGTAAGAAAATCAGAAAGAATATGAGAAATATAAGAACATTTTAGAAATATTCTTTTAGTCAGAGATGACTGAAGAAGGAATTGAATTACTTTACTCAGATTTGGTTAAGGCAAAATTAGATCTTTAAGAGAATTGATGAATTGTAGTTATAAAGTATATTATTTCAACATTTTAGAATAATAATAATAAATAAATTTAAATATCAATAATCATTGATTTAAAATAAATTTTACTCTATAATAGATTATTGTTCATCTTCTTGTTAAATAATGGATTTACTATATTAGATTATACAAAATGGTTATAGAATATATATTGTAAAAAAAAGAGTAAGAAGAATCCAGAAAATAATTTTGATCACTACAATTTTTTTTGATCTAAGTAACTTGTTGTTCTTTACATATGTATAAAGTTCTACAAATCCACCTAGATGAAATGATGGTGTTACAAAAAATAGCATTAAATATTTATTTATGGATTTAAATTACATGAGGCTTGCAATATACTCTATTAAGATAATCCTAAATCGATCTCTCCTCAAATTTCCCTTTAATTAAACGGTACATTTTAGTTTTATTTGAGACAACCTAAATTGAATTATGCAACAGAAATTTATTAAAATTACCAATTAAAATATTTAAACAACTATAAGTTACATAATTTTGAATTAGGAAGAAATTTAATATATTTTTAACTTAAAATGAAATTTTAATCATTTTTACTCAAATAGTAATAGATCAATCTACATAAAGAAATGTGAATTTAGATTTAAATGAAATAGAAATACTACTAAAAGAGGAAATTTTGTAAATTACAAATGAAAAGATATAAGGAATTGAAATAAAATATTTATTTTTTTTTTAAACTAAAAGATTGAATCTCAATCATGTACTTATAATAATTGTGGATATGTCTAAATTTATTGTATAAAACATATTGAATAATTCATAATTCATATATTAAATTAGTATTAAATAAGAATTATTTGCTTATTAATTTTTATTATATAATTTTTCATTTTTTTACTTAATATTTAAATTGATAATGTTTGCAAACATAAATGGATCAAATAATACACAAATATAATAATAAGGCAATCCAACCAATTCAATTTTTAACAATCCTGCTCCTTCAAATATTTTATTTGGTCAACCTCAAAATCCTTAAGGTTAATAACAACCATAAGGAATTTTAGGTTAACCATAATAGTCAAGTATATTTGGCAATACCACATAATCCACTTCAATATTTGGATAGCCTTAATAATAATAAACTAATCCATTAGGATAGTAACAATAAACTACAATAGGAGGATAGCAATAACAAAATTCATTATTAGGATAACCACAATAATAAGCAACATAATTAGGACAGACTCAACAAACTAATATGCTTGGATAAACTTAATAATAACAACCTTCAATATAAGGGCAATAAACAACACTCGCATAACCAATTACTTAATAATAGCCTGCTTAACCTAAAAACTACACATTAAATTAAATCAATTAATAATCCAAACTTCACATTGAAAATTTGACCAAAGCAATAGCAAACAAAGAAAAGATTGATAAAAATTAGAAAAATTTATAGCTTATAGAAAAAAACTCATTGAAAAATATTTAATAATAATAATAATAACTTACTCTTGGACTCAATCCAAATCCATAATAATAAATATAAAGAACTCTAGTGAAAGGGGATAGAAGAAATCATACATAAAAGGTTGAAAACTATTATAATGAATGGAATAAAGTATTTCTGAATATAAGTAAAAAGTAAGATGAAACACTTGCATAATTAGCTGCTCTAGTTGATTAACTCACTTAATAGGACACTTCTTTTGGTATTATTATTATACTTATATTTTAGATATTGATGAGGAATCACTCATTGACTCAATTAAATAATTTGGTAAGGATTTGGATGTTCTGGAACGTAAAATAAATTACGTAGTTAAAATATAGGAAAAAATCTTAGGATTGGAAAAGGAGGAATCTGAATGGGATTAGATTGTCAATAATTTAAGTGAATGTTTGTTATATTTGGATTAATAAACTGTATTTATTTAATATAATTTTTAGAAAGATGTTGAGGATTTATTGTAATAAGCAGAAAAGCATCCTAAGGTATAAAATAAATGAATTATAAATTATTTTTATAGTATAAATATATGATGAATTTTATGTAATTCATTTCTAATATTAAATTTTAATAAAATTTTAATGAAATATTAAAATAATAAATAATAAAACTATTTATATGAAGGCTTAAGATAACTCTTTTAGATTACCTGCATTAAAATTATAGCCAAGAGAATATAAATTTAATTTAAGCTAAGAATCCATTGAATAAAACTAAAGCAAAGAAACAATACAGTAGAATGTTTTAAATCATTATAATCCTTCACCAATTAGACATAGAAATAAAATTATGTCAGTATCAGTTTATAACAGTTAAGAGAAGATAAAACCATCTAATTAATCTAAACATTTCTAAAATAGTGAATTTATCACTTGCTAAAATACTAATAATAGTATATCAGTTGTCTAAACTGTTAGAAGATATAGAAGCAAACTCAAAAAACTTGTTTAACATAATTAAAATAGGAGTGAAATCAATTCTAGAGATCCAAGATATTTCTTTTTTAAAGAGCCATCTGCTTCCATCAAACTTAATAATCTTCAAGAGAATTCAAAGTAGGTTGACAAACTGTTGGAAGATAGAATTAAACAATTAATGACTAAAGTTTAAATGCTCATTTCTTCATAATCTTTCTATCAATAAAAGAAATATTAAGCTCGACTCAATGTTAATCTTGTCAAATTGTAGGATGAATATGATGTATTATTTTAAGATTTCAACGAATTCTATTTCTCATCTAAAAGAATAGATTGTATACATTTTATTCTAATCATTAGCATAGATAAAAAATTTATTGAACCATATGCAGATAATTAAAAAGTTATTAAGTCCACTTCAAAAACCATATGGATTGTGTTAAAAATCAAGTTAATCCTTACATCAAAATATATTTGATTCGATCCAAGAAGAAACAAAAGAATCAGCAACACAAAGAATTGATAATTCTTAAATCTAATGTAGAGTAGATATTGATAATTTTGATGATTAAAGTGAAGATGATGATCTCAATTAAGATGATTCAAATTCCTTTGATGAAAATGATATCATTCAAAATGGTTAAACAATTAAAAACAATAGACAAATATCAAATAAAAAAATGAAAAATACTAAATCAAGAAGTAAAATATAATAATAAGGTACAATGGACTCAGATTAAACTAAGGAGAGTTAAGATTAGGAATCTATTCAATTTGATGATTAAGGAAATTAAATTATTTCACCTAATAAAAGAAGAAGAAAAATATCATAAATTTCTAATAATGCTAATAACATAGAAAATTAATTGGACAATTTATAAGATATAGAAAATTAGGATTTTTCAGAAAATGGATCTAAATAAAAAAATTAACTTGGCAAGATAGCCAGTAGGAGGAGAACTGTTCTTAAAGCAGATGGAACTTATTAATCAGATGAAGAAAAAAATTCAGAAGAAGATAATGAGATGGTTATTAAAGAAGAGGAATTGAGTGAAAATGAATAGGAATCTGAAGTTAGAATTTTAAAGAATAAATAATAGATTACCTAAAAATAAGTCCCATTTTAACATTCTTTTAATAAAGAAATTCTTATATAGAATTAACAAGATGATGATTTTTAGGATAGTGAAGGTCCTTAATCTTTCCGTTAAGAAAGATTCTTGATATAACATCCGAATCACGAAATTATTAGTGTTTCATTACTTGATAGATTTATACATTTAGATAATATCTATGATTATAAATTTTTATAAAGTTGGAATTATCATATAGCTAAAATTAGATAGGCTAAGTTTCTTGATGAGTTTGATATTTGATTTTATATCTTATTTATTAATTTGCTCAAATATAATATATATATATATCATAATATTTTTAGTTTTTTCTTTAGTTCATTTATTTGTTTTTAATAATCAACTGCAACTCTAGTCATACTTGCTTATAATTATACTAATTATTCTTCTGCTACAGTTACCTTGACAACTAATTCCGTTCTTTCCCTTTCCAATTACTTAGTAAGTTACTCATAAAATTAAATTTTTTATTGAACATTCTTACTTTATCCTGATTAGGGTCCAATCATCTCATATTCTTTTACAATTTTTAATAGTCTTTCATTATCTTATTACAATTTATGAAGATCCCATTTGTTAGAATCCTTTAATAATTATACTAATCTTCTATTTTCTTCTTATAAATCATTTCTCTCTCTCCTAAAAGTAGATTCATTATTATTATTATTTTCAGATACTTAACTCTATTTTAATAACTAGATTTCAGAAATGAGCCTCTTGGTAGCATTATTAGGATCTTCAATTTTCTTAACTTCTTTCAAATTCATTAATTCTGCTTCCAAGATATGAGTTTTATTTCTGAGTCTTTGAATTTCTTGTTCTTAATCTTTTTATACTTATGTATGCTATTATATATTAGAATATAAATACTAATTCATTTTCATCTAAAATCATATAACCTTTATTTAAAATATCTGGTAAAGGTTAACCAAGAGGTGCCCAATCTTCAGCCAAATATCGGATTTATCTTGAATAACTTTTAATTGAACGCATTTCGATTTGTAGTTATTTATTCTTTTTACTTAAAATTTCAATGGATTGAGAATACTCTCTTTCTTTTCCTGCATAAGTTTAGAATAGTTCATCTCTTGGATCTAATTTATGAATTTGAATCAATTTATTTCTATAAATGGCTCTCATTTCATCTAATTATAATTACATTTTAACATTTTCACCATTTAAATCATTTAATTATTTTTCTAAATCTTTGATTCTTTCATTGTCATCATTAACTTTTCTTTAAAGTGATTTAACTTTATGAGTAAGTTCCATTTTTTGACTTTCCCATAACATTCTTTCATTTTTAAATGCATCATCATTAATAGGAGATTAAGTTACTTAAATTTATGTAGATGATTTATCAAGTTCTAATCTCTTTTTATCAAGTTCCAATTTATCTTTTGCTCCTAATAATCCATACTTCATTAATTCAACCTTTAACCTTTCAATTTCTGCTTTGGCAAATTCAAGTGCTTCTCTTTTATCTCTCAAATCATCAGTCATTGTTTTTAGTTTTTCTTACATCATTTTAGTTTGCTCATTTGTTTAACCATCTGATTAATATAATTTAGATATTTCCTCTTAAAGAGCTTTATTTTCATTTCCTAAATTAATAAGTTCAAGACTATAATTCTCTTATTAGAGTCTAATATTTTCCAATTCTTTAAGTTTATCCATGTAATTCTTTTTTAATGCCATGAATTCCATTTCAATTTCTCTTTTTTCATCTATCGTTTCTCTTAATCTGTCTTACAATTCTTGCATAATCTACTATGCTTTTTATAGTCTAACATCATCTGAGATATTCTCATCACTCAATTTTTTAGTATTATTTTCTGATTAAATCTAAATAATCAATTCTTGTAATTTTGTATTCTACAATTCCATATCCAATAAAGCTTTAGCAGATTCTATTTTATCCTCTTCAGCCTTGATCAATTCATCTTATAGTTCTACTTTTTATTTAACTAATTCCTAGAATCTTGCTCTCAAGGCTGATAATTTAGATTTCAAATCAGTTATCTCATCATCCATATCAGCTATTTATTTAGCATAATCATTGACTTTGCTCTTCAAATCAAGTAATTCTTAAACTCCAACAGAATCACCTGAAGCAACTGGAGTATCTTTCTTTTTTCCTACTTAATTACTAGAAGCAGCCTCTAATCTAAACTATCTCAATAATGCTATGACTCTATGGTTATTCACAACTGGATATGTCATTATTTTACGGGCTTATTTGAATACTTATAATGTTAAGGAAGACCCTTTTGGATCACCATGTTAACAACAAAATATTCCTACATTATATGAATTACTTCCATATATTTCTTTACCTAATTTAGTAACAGTTGATGTATCATACATTACATAATCTTCTTATCTATTAGCCAAATCTTTAATTAATTGTGAAAATGCAATGATTACTTTATTTAATGTTGATCCTTATTTTACTCTTATTGTTTCTGCATCATCAACCAATATTTCACTTCCTGGTAAATCTGCAAATGTTGCCTAACTTTTAAGTAATACCATTTCTTAAGTATCTTTATTTGAGAACCATTATTTAAGATCAATTATAAATAATGAAGTTGCTTTTGCACTTACTTTTCCAAATTCATTACTAGTATTATCTCTACTTTTCAATCCTTTATATAAACGATCATTTAATTCAGTGTCTTTTGTAATTTCATGCCAAGATGCTCCTTAAACAACTGGTCCATCCCAAGGATGATCTTCAACAAACAACCTTTCTCCAAATTTTCTATCAGCACATAAGTCCATTATATTCTCATCTAAAATTTCCAAATATTGCATTCTCACTTCATACTTATAATCAGCTATTATACTATCTTCTTTGTATGTTTATACTACCTTATCTTACAAATATGCAAATAAAGTGCTAGCCCAAAGTGTAACTATACCTTTCTCTTTCTTATTTCCCTCTATTGTTTATGATTTACCTGCACCTGTAGAACCATATGCAAAAACACTCACATTAATACCTTATATAAATTATTAAATCAAAGGAGCCACTCTTTCGTTATATATTTATTCAAGGTTTACTTCTTATCCATAAGCTTCAGGAACTTCAAATTCTTCTAAAATTCTATTGTTTGGATCTGTCAATATTATATTTTGATTATTAATTCTTAAATCCTCTCTTTAAAAGTTAGTAGCTGGCTTAATTCTGACAATTGGCATCAATAACTCTCCCTTTACATCTTCAAACCATTTTCTACTTCTTACACTCGGAGTAGTTGTCATTTATTGATTTTATATGTTTATATTATTTTATATTTAATCAATAGGTAAGCAAAACTAAAACAATGAGTAAATGTACCTGTCTATGGGTTGTCAATATGAAACATTAACAAAGATCATTTCTTCTATTACTCTCTCAATTAATATAAGTTTTGTCTAATTTGTAAAGTAAAATGTAAATTACATTATCACTGATGCTTATATATTCTTCTAAACTCTAAATCAATTACTTTCTATTAAGTTTTATTTCTAAATTGTTTCTTTTTGATTCTATTAAATTATATACAAATAGTTTATCCACACCTCGTTATTTAAATGTAATTTAATCAAATCTAAGATTTCAATTTACTCTAGAAAATGTTAGTATCTTTAACTATTTAATATTTAGTTAAAAACTCAAACAATAACAGTTTAAGAATTAATTAATAATAAGTAGCAATCCTGTATTAAAAATTAGTAATTGGCAACATTTTTATTAAAAAAACCAAAAAAAAATTTCAATTAAATTTAATTAACATCATTTAGTAATAAATAGCAGCCCTTGTAGTAAGTTTTAGCAAAGAATATTAAATTAAATTTGTTTCAAGTTCATTTTTCTTTTAACATCCTAATGAAAAAAAGACCTATTTTTTTAAGTTAACCAATTTTACATTCTTGAGTTAATAAATTAGAATCAAATTATCCTTTAAAAAGTAATTATTAATAACATATTGAAAAGATCTTTATTTTTCATAGCATAAATCCAGAAAGACCATTTTTTGATAAAATAATTTTTGATTAATCAAATAAGTTCTGCTATGATATTTAATATGCAAATGTGATATTTTAATTACTGATTATTATTTAATTAATTGCATAATGATAAGTTTACCTTTTGATAAATGGAAACTCAACTTTTACGAATATGATTTTGAGATTTAATATGAAGAACATTCTAACAAAATTAGATTAGTTGGATTTAAGATCCTTAACCTTCTCATGACTTTAGCAGCTCTTATTACACTTATAATTTTTGTAGTTCAGTAATAACCATATGTTTTAATAATAATGATGGCAGCAGTTGTATTTTGTTGTTTCGGATTGTATTTACTTAGTCCAAAGTTAAAACCTCGTTTAAAATTGGTTTTTTCTGCGATGTACATTTGGAGCGTGTCAACAAATGTAATGATAGCTATGAGTGGGAATAATATGTAAAAATGATTTATATATAAAGCCCTAATTTCTTTTTTGGGTTTAATTCATCTGCACTCATATTTGGAATAATGTAATTTAGCGATAATAAACTAAAATTAGTATATACCCTTGTTACCCCTTTAATTTTAATTTTTCTTTTCGACGTCTACACTTCAAACAACCTATAATTCATATTACATTCTGCTGCTTGCATTTCATTTGTTAGTGTGTTAACATATATGTATGAATATACTTCAAGGCTTGCTTTTTCTCTTAATTTAATTGCCAATAAATAAAAGTAAAGCTGATATATATATTAGAGAATTAATTGATGAATTTGTAACTGATTCTATGTTTGCTATAAGCTTGGATGAAAGAACAAGATAGTTTAATCTTGAATTCAAGAATAAAACTTTTGAAAATCTAAAAAATATTAAAGATTCTGAATAAATTCGATAATTTTTAAGGACATCATATGTCTTAAATAATATGAATGAGAGTCAGAGATTTAATGAAAAAACATTAGCTAAATTATAAAAATTTGAGGAACTTTGTTTCATGAAAATTAAGAGCTCTGAAAGTTTTATGAATGCTGATAACCAAGACTATGAGATTGATATTATTTAATAAGACAAGATAAATGAAAAACAATTAAAGATGAAACTTATTGTCAAATTATTTAATTTTGGAAAACCTATTTTAATTGTTATTATCAAAACTGAATAAGTACATAATTTAATAGAATCATATGAAAATGACATCCTTGAGTATTAATAATCAATAGTAAATTATTCTTAAGAAATTCTTAATAGATAAGCTAATATAAATTTAGAAATAAAAAAAATCAAATAACACTTTTCTAAAAATATTTAAGATCAAATGTTTCTAAAACTTTAATGTCTTAATTTATAAATTATGAATTTTGTAAGGAACTATTTAATATATTTTTAATAAGATAAAATGGCATAAATAGCATAAATTTCATATATTTCTAATATAAATGAATATCTTGATACAATATAACAGTATTTATCTACTATTGCAGAATATTATTCAGTAAAATTCATAATGTAATATCAAATAGAAGTTTAACTTTCCCTCAACATCAATATTAAATTCTTAACTTAAATTTCGATTAATATATTTTAATAAATTTTGATGCATTCAATGAAGAATCAAGTAATCAGTTTAAATATTACTGAAGAATTATAACCATAAACAAAAAGATATACATATTAATAAATTGAAACAAAAAAGAAAGTTGAAGATTTTTAAACATAATCAAAATAATTAATAGATTTAAGATTGATTTCTTTTTCGTTCACATTCTTTTCACTACATTATGTTAATTTACAAAAACTTTAATCTTTTTCAATTGAAAGTAAAAACGACCCTAATAATTTTAATCATATACCAGAATATGTAACATGCTATCTTTTGGATTAAATGGGACCAAATAATTTTGTACAAATTAATCAAACAGAGATATAAGATTCTAATGGTAAAATATTTTATCAAAATAAATTGAAATTTCTAATCTATTCTGATTAATCTTAACTAGAACCTTCATTTTTAAAGCAAATTCCAGTTTTATCAAGAAAATTTTGAATTTTAGTATTAGATTTAAATTAACTCATATTTATATAAAGATACCTTTTTATAGTATTTATTTACTATAAAAATGATGACATTTATTAGTATTTCTATAATATAACTGTTATAAACTAGTAATCTTTCAAGTTTAAATTTAATTTTATTTATATAGAAATTTTTTATCTTATACTTTATATGTACTAATCAAATTTTTGTTTATATTTTATTTAAATTTTAAGAGAGCTACAGATAAAAGTTACTTTATTTATCTTTAAGTTTATAAATCTGTAATAAATTATATAAATAAATTATATCTGTTAACCAATATAATGGAATAATACGACAAGTACCAAATGTTCTTAAGATTAACTAACAAGAAAGAGTGTACAAATAATTATGAGGCTCTAAATTCATCATGCAAAAAACAACATCCAACTATTTTAAATGGAAAGAGAAATCCTAATAATGAGGCATATAAGAAACTGCATTAGAGTTCAGAAATTTTTAAAGAAAATACTACTCCAATTAAGTATGGAGTAACAAAACCAAAAAATTATGCAACAGAGAGAAAATCACTTGAAGATTCAAATACAAAAAGGACTCTGATTCCAAGCTTAGATTAATTTTAATCCCCAGAAAGAAGATGTTCATCAAATATTAGATACAATGCCAATACAGAAAGTTCTTAAAAAGAATCTAAGAGAATTTTAAAGTATGCTAAATTCATAAAATATTTAGAACATGTGAATAGAGATAACAAGATTTTTCTCATAGAATTAACCTACCTATTAGCTCAGTAATATTTATTTAGTTACTATATTAGATGTAAATAAAAGATTATAAGGAAGATAATTATGGTTTAGGTAAATATAAATCACATGAGTCAACTTAAAAATTAAAAAGCTATCTTGATCTTTAAGGTCATCTCAATAATTGTAAACATTGATAACTATATTTAGAATCATTTTAGAGTTAAACTGATAGATTATTTAAAAGTCAAACCAAAATATAAAAAAATCTTTTATCATCATATTAAATTTGTAAAACCCAATCAGAAATGAAGAATGGAAAGAAAAGATTTATTTAGAGTGCCATGTCATAATAATTATCACAACCTGAAAATCCAATAAAGCCAAAAGATATCAATAAAGTATTTCTCAAGAGTTCTTAAGAAGTATGGGATAATTAAGTAATATAAAATGTTAATAATTAAGCCATCTTAATAAAAAGCACCTGTGAAAATGACCCATGCTTATCAATAAAAGAGCCAAATTGATTTAAGATGAGTTCAACTTTATATATATATATTAATTCTAATTTTTTTCTTATTTTAATATATGCTATATACCCTATTTTCATTTAAGAAAGTTGAAGTTATATATAAATTCCTATTTAGGAGAGTACAATCTTATTTAAACAATTTAATTATTATTGAATTTATAGAAATATGATTTTAAATTTGATGAAACCTCAAAAAGGCATATAAAGTAACTGAAAACTTATTATAGATCAAAATTAATTTTGATATTTAAAGTATTCAAATATATACTAATAACAAAAATGTTTTCAATCTTAATCATCAATATTAACATAATCTATTTAAATCCAGTTAAAAACGCAAGAAAATTAATATAAATGACTTTCCAAATCTTTCTAGAAGGGCTATTTAATGGACAGATTGTGATTAATTTGTAAAGCTCAGATAATTTAAATGTGATAAACAATTGGCGATTAAATTATGTTAATAATACAAAATTCATGGATCCAACCATTTTTTGATATTATATAAAATGTGAATATTGAAAATGAAGAATATAAGAAAATTTAAAATGCTACTACATTATGTTAATTTATTAGTGCACATCATTTTTATTGAGGCAAATTAGATAAAATCAATTAAAAAAATAAAAACATAGATTGGAATACTAAGAATCATAATTTGATAGTAAAATGTCATCAATTTTAGACCATTCTTTTTCAAAATTGTAAAGTTCTTTAGATAAACATATAGAAATTGAAAATGATGTTAACATAAATTTAATTTAAAACAATTAACAAAAGAATAGTTGATAACGAAATTATAATTAATGTAACACTATTAAATTTGCTATTAGAAATAAAGGTCTAAAAAAAATTTATAAACTGAGAATATTAAATCAATGATTCAATAGATTATGAATATGAGCTCCCCCAAAAAATATCGATAGATAATGGTAATGAATCACGAATAATGCAAGAGATTTAACATTATTACATCATTGAATGATTGTATAATTATTTGCTTATATTTCCTATATGTGTCATGAGTCGATCAATCAACTTATTATAGATGAATTTACCTATACTCAGAAATAATAGCTTTGCTCGCTTTTATGGAATCCTAAATTTCAAAAATCTTCCAACTAGTAATAGCTAATTTATCTTCCTATAATCTCAGTATTTTAATCTTACATATCTTTATTTTTGTCTGCTCTATCCTTTTTCACTCCTATTTTATTTTTTATAATACGTAGTTTTATAGGAACTTTTACTGATATAGAATAAGTGGGACATAAGAATAAAAGACACAAGACCAATCATTGTATAATTAAACACATCAGTGGGTTTGGGTGATATCTAAAATGATTCATTTCTTACTTTAAAAAATTATTTATATGCACATATAATTAAATTAAATTAAATTAATGTTTATAAAGAAATTGAAACTTCTGGGTTAGAGTAAATTTTTGAAACAAAAACTCCTTGTCCTCAGAAACTGTGTGAATAGAAAATTGGGAATTTATATTGGTTAAAAGAATTGATATCTAAAAAAGGTCTGCCTATATGTGCAGCCCTAAATAGAATTTGCAGAATTGATTAAGAAAAATAAAAATTAATTTTACAAAATCAATTAATGAATAGAGTTAGAAGGATGATCTCAAGTTAGTAAAATTGACCTATACATCATTAGAAAATATATTGTAATACAAGAAAACAAAAAGGAAAATGATATTATTTCTTCTTTCACAATATTAATAAATAGTTAACTAATAAGGTGACTTCATTTAAATTATAAAGTTAAGCTATTTTTAATTTTTTGAAACCCTGAGAAATATATTAAATGGCTTATTATTTTATAAAGAATAAAAATGTATATATTACTATCTATCCGAAACAAGCAAAAATACTCTTAAATTGTAAAAATTAAAGGAATCAATTGGCTATTAATTCGTATTGAAACAGAATGCGAACTTAATTATATATATTATTTTGTTTAATATAATGAATTAAGATTTCTCGATTTAATAGGGTTGTTTAGCATTTCTAACAGGGTTTTTGTTAATTAATATGCTAATTGCATCCTACAGAATAAAGAAAGACATTAATGATGTATTGGATAAAATAGAGAGGAATATTTTTTATTTATTCACATTCTAATGTACAAATATTATTAACTTAGAACTACTTTATTTGGCATTCATAATCAAATAATATACAATATTTATGAGTGCGCTTAGAATATCAAGACTCTTATCGGTTATTTTAATCTTAGAAAATTTTACTATTATGCAAAATAAAAATGATTCGTTTTACGAAAAAGTATGTTTAATAGGAATACTAGTTATCTAAAAAAACTAAAATTATTATTTTACTAATAATTCTAATTTTATGGGCATTGATTTACTTCATTGAAGGAGATTTCTATTATTGTGATTAAACATTATGGATTTGTTTATCATTATTGATCTTTCTTATTGACATTTTAAATCTCTATGTTGGATCTTTTATACTAGTTAACATACATTATTATTTTAGTAGAATAAGATATTAATAGCCAACTAATAATTTAGAGTATCTTAAATAAGTTGATCTGCAAAATAAACAATAACAAGTTTTTATTATCATTTTTGCTGAATTAATTTCAGCTGCAACCCTTATTTTTTATGATTTTTAGACTTATTATAAGAAAGGATCATTATTTTGTATTAATGCTGAAAATTATTTACAGAAATTAATAGTAATTTCTATGATGATTACATCATATTAACTCACAAGTATTGGATTGTATTTTGTGTTTTACAGAAAATATAGAAAATATTTCTTGAGTAAACCATTTCAAAGAATAAACTTATGAAAAACCTTAAATACTTTTGTATAAGAAATAATATTATTAATATATCAACTTAAATCAAATCCTGAACCAGATTCTTTCAAAGATTTTAGTAATTTCTCTCTTACCATTTCTTTAGAAGAGTATTCTGGCAAATCAATACGATTAAAGCTAACTATATATAAAAATTATACCATGCATGAGCCTTCATGAAATGTTCTTTATTGAAATCTTTCGAAATAGAGAACTTTCTAGGACCATTAGGACCTCTTAAATTCTTAAATCCTCCAAATGGAACTAAAGGACTTCCTGTTGCAAACATTAAGAAATCAGCCTTTTCAGAGTCGCTTAAGGTACCCAAAACTTCCCAAAACCATAAGACTGTTTAGTTATTTTTTTCATAATTTATATATTCTGTATTTGCTTGTAAATCATTAACTAATAATGAATAATAATAATAATATAAAATACCATCAACTGAAGGAACTCCTATAATTAGTTTCTAAAGATCTCTCCAATCCATATAAGAGAAAAACTCTTTTGGCAAAATATCAAAAAAGCCTTCTCTTAGTGCTTAAATTTATGTCTTTATCTCTTCTAGCATAATTCTTTTGCTAATATATTCACAAATTAATCTTTTGTGTTTTACTGATACATTTGTTGTTTATTATTCAAAAACATCTTACAATTTAATGTTTTTTAAAACTTCATCATTCAACTATTTTTTTTTATTTTTTCTGATAAGTCTTTTTTTCTCCCTATTTTCCATGTCTTCTGCTGTAATATCGTCAGATTGCTTCTTTATTTTTGTTACTTCTTTTGCATTTTTCTATTAATCAGATTTTAATAGTGGAACCATCACTTCAGCTTCAACTAATTATTATAATTGTCGTTATTTTTATTACTAATCCATTTTTTATTGAGATATTTACTATTCTTCATTAAGTAGTTAGGATGATAGGGACTATTCTTACTGTTATTAAAGATATAATAACAATTGTTATTATTCAAATTATTCTAAATTTAATTCTAATTGTGATTCATGTTATTGAATGTCTTCATATTTTTATTAAAGAGAGTTCTCTTTCTTTAATTATAGGTTTTCTGTTTCTCTGATAATATATTAATCTAATAGTTGCTGTTATTATTATCTGATTAATAATTATTGTTTCTATAATTCTTCAACTATTTATTAATATTCTTGATATTATTACTCAGATTATTCTTACACTTACTATTATTTCTCCTACTCTTATGATTACTCTTATTGCTATTATTATTCTTTTTATTC
>JPFL01000416.1:24965-49199 GCA_000733385.1 Paramecium biaurelia
CTTATTCCTAAGTTTATTAGGCTTCTTATATAGTATTGTATTATAACTATTATTCAATCTATTATTCTTATTTTTATTCAATAGGATTCTTTTCTAAATAATCCTAAAGAAGATCAGCAAATATTAGCTTTTTATTAAGTTCTATTAGATTTGCATATTCTTCAGGAATCCAAAATTCAAATAAATCTTTATAATGAACTTATGTTTCTTCATTTAAAAATTTAATAAAGGTATCATAATATCCTTCATTATAATGTTCAAGGTCATCAAAGCTAGGCTTTTTCTAAAGTATTTGTTTAAAAATGGGAGAGATGAAATAAACAGGAAGAAGTAGTCCATCATAAATACTTTTGGCAACTATTTTACCTAAAAGTTTATAATGATTCAAATCCTCTTAAGCCTTTTTATTTGGATTAATTTTGTAGAATCTTTTAGTTGTTAATTCAAATTTATCTGTTTATAAGATATCCTTAACAAGATTAGTCATCCACTCCTTTCTTATACCTCCTTCATCTTAACCTTTTTCTCCTTAATATCTAATTTTTATATCACATTTTCTAAACTTTGTCTTATCAATATTAATAACTTTTTCCAAAGATTACTATAGTCTTGTTTCTCTAACAACATTAATCTCAATAGTATCATTTTACCTGCTTCTTGATCGAGCATTAGGTTTTTCACTTATTTTAAGAGTTTCTAAATCTAACTCAAATAAATGTTTTTTATTTTCAAATAAAATTATCTGACTCATTTTAAAGAAAACAAAAGCCAAAGGGTCAGTGTCTTTAAATAACTTGATTAAATTTGAATTCTAATTTTATTTATGATCCATTGTAACCTAATGAAGCCTTTGCGATATCAAATGATTGATGAGCCTTTTGCCATTAATGCAAAGATAAGTAAATAGTTCATCAATTTTCATTTACATTTCATTTTCATTTCTTACCGCAGAAAATGATCTTTTTAGATGAATATTCTATGTTTATAATAAACCAAATTATAATGAATTTGTTGCAGATCCACTAGTATTACGTTCAAAAAAGTTGGGATCTGCTCCATTTTATAAAAGAGAATCTGAATTATTTGTATCTTCATGTACATTTTAATAAATCCTCAGAAAACATTCTAATAGAGGATATAGTTTTTTCTATAATAACTCTAGAGACCTGTGACCTTTACAATTGAAAATCAATAGCAATGTTTCTACAACATTAAGCCACAAATGGTGAGTTTATCTTGTTTATAACACATTAATGAATTATTTTCGAATGTCTTTTTTTGTTAAAGCATCAACTTCTTATAAATCATCTATATGTTTTCCTTGTTAATGCAATTTAAATTTCTTTTTATCTAATTAAATTTATTATCTAGTTTATGTTGAGCTTGGTTTGTTTGTTGATTGTTTTTATTAATCTGAAACACTCAAATTTAAATTCAAAAACCCTGTAATAGCAATAAAACATCTTTGAATAGAACTTGGATCAGGCGTTTTCTAATTAATTTCCTTAATGATTTCATTCTCTTATTGAGACAACTATTATTATCTTTCAGGATCATACTCTGGCACCTTTTCTCTTTAGCTAGTGATTTCTCTAAGTTATTTTCTTTTTCTATCTAATTCCTAATTAAATATCTTGGATTATTAGATTATGTATTTTGTCAATTCATTTATTGCATGTTCTATTTTTAATCTATCATTTGCATATGTGTTGATTATATTAATGATTTCAGTAGAATTGCAATCTCGAAGATGAGGGTTATTAAGAATTTTGCATAATGCTGTGATAATATCTATTTCAACATGGGATATCTTTGCACTAAGCTTTCTCTCTCTTTATTGCATTTTTTAATCTGATTCGTTTTATTCTTCAGATATATTTTAGCTTTAATCTTATGATTACTATATCTGTTATTCTAGAATAATCGCTTATTAGTAGATCTAATCCTATTATTACTCTTATTATTGTTATTAGTGTTGACCTTATTATTATTATCTTTATTGTAAAATATTTTCATAAAACTGTTTAAGGTGTAATTACTAATTCTAAACATTGTCTTATTAATTATCATCAATTTTAACATATTTATCATAGAATTATCTAAGTTGCTAATATTGAGCTTAAGAAGTTGGTAACCTTCTAATATATTACAAATTGTTTTGAGGAGACTATTAGAATTATTATAATTATTGATGTTGTTACTAAAGTATTGATATAGATGGTATTGGAGGAGGAGCATGGGTTGGAAGTGTTTGAGGTAATACATTTAAAGGTTATGGAAGCAATGGCATTTAAAATAAGGATGTATTCTATAAAAGATGCTTTTATTATTCTTATTATTATTATTATTATTATTATTATTACTATTATTATTACTATTCTTATTATTCTTATTATTGTTATTGTTATTGTTATTATTATTATTGTTATAATAGTTCATTTTATCTTATTGAAAAAGCCTGTCTACTATAAAAGGATTATGGTTCCCATTGATCTTATGTATTTTCTGAATACCTGTCTGCAAATGTCTTGAAGATCAATTCCTATAAATGGATGTCTTCTTCATGTTTATTGAGTTAAGAAACAAGATCAAATAATTTACTATTAGTTTCCTCTTAGTTACTATTAGTGAAGATTGTAGCTTATCTTCTCTATATTTTTGATAGATAATCGTCATCACTTTTTTTATTCTTATCTTTTTGATCTTCACTTACAGCCATCAATGAGCCTTTGATAATTTAAATCAAGTAAGATAAATGCATTCCAGTTTAGTTAGCTAATAATGGAGTCAAGAGTATATCTAATATAATAAATTAATCGTACTTTTTTCTAAAGGTATATAAGATTCTGGATTATGAAACAGTTTCATGAAAGAGATGTTTTTCTCACAATATATATTTATTTAATTAATTAAAAAGACAAGTGGATTTTCAGGGTCCTCATCTTAAGGTTATTCATCTATGTTTTCTTCTTCTTCAATTACAAATTGTTCCTTAATTTCTTAAACTTTGGCTAGATTTGCCTTTTCTCTTTTATTTAAAATGGGACTCACTTATAACTATTCTGATAACAAATCTCTAAGATTAGTAGATGGAATTTTTTAGCTTACTAAGTATAAGATTTTTAAAGTTAGATCTAAATTATTTTTTTGTTCCTAGAATAACAGCAATAATTATATCAATAACTTGAATCCAAGTCTAGAACATTTACTAACTTGTCTAAATAAATTAAAAGGGAACTATGGAAAATTATTATCATCTAGTAAGAGATTTATAAACATTTCAAGAACCACATTATCTTAGATTTATAATTACTATGGATCAGGTTATACTAATTATCTTTTTGGTATTTATAAGATTATTGGCTGAATTATAAGGTGTTCTTCTGGATGTAATAAACTTTATAGTTTCCCTTTAAGTAAATTCTAATCTTGCAAGTCATTTGGCATCCCATTCAAAACTACTCTGCTTTACAGAATGTTACATGATATTTGACATAAAATTCTATGTTATTATTGTTATGATTCATTTATATTGATTGATAGCGAATTAGCTTGATAATCTTGTTATAATTAATTTGGAGGTTATCCAAATTTTGAATAGAAACAAGAAGCGCTTGCCTGAACTTATAGGTTATTTAGTGTCCCATTCAAATAATATGATAAATATTAATACATGTAATCGTTCTATTTATTTCGATAGTAATTTGAGGACAATAATAATCTATTAATTTAATGGATGTATTCAACTGTTATTTTGAGTTGATTTTCATATGATTTTGAAATCAAGGACTTTTTGTTTTCAAAATACTCATTTGAACTGTAATATAATCCTACAATAGAAGTAATCCACTATTTATAATCATTGGAATGATATTGAATGTTCGACTTTGTAATTGATAATGGAGGTAAATTGAAACTAATAGTCTGTGGATCAACTTTGCAAAATACAATATTTAGATCTTTTTAAGGAAATATATTTTATTAATTATCTCTTTACAACCTATCATCATCTCTGTTCATACTATATTTTGACATGAAATCATTATTTTCATAATAATAATAATCAGAACCCCAGGAATTGATATTTGAATAATTTACTTTGTATTTTATTTGACTATTATCTACTTAAAGGATATCTTAATCTGAATCAGAATCACTCACATCTTCTTCTTATTACTTTTAGTTATTCTACCTTTAATTATTGTAATTTTTTCTTGATTGATAGAGTGGCCAAATCAATTCTTATTAGTGTTCATCCTTTAAGGTTTATTGAACTTATTAATGGGAAATAAAATGTTATGCTGATCCTGCTGCGGTCTTGAAATTGGGATACAGAGAATAACAAATTAATTGATTTTTTAGACAATGCAAATAGTGAAATTAAAAAGGATTATCAGTAATGCTTTATTGTAGTCTATATACTTCTCCATACTTTCCATATTTAATGTGATCATAATATATTTAAGATTACAAGAAAGGTTCTATAACTTTGGCTATAGTTTGTTGATATGTTTTAACAAATTACTTATTTTCACAATTTTTAACAGTATTCAAAGTATTAACCAATTAAGGAATTATGTTTAATTATGAACTTTGGTCTGTTAAAATCATGCAGCAATTTTGCATAGTTAATGTTTAAGTAAGCAATATCAATAATTGCATGATATGATAATATTTCTAGAGCATCTAATCTTAATCAATGTTTATTTATAATTCATTCAATAATAATTGTAGAACCTCTTAAGCAATAGTGGTTGCATATCCAATTGACAACAAATTGATATCACTTAAGTAGTTGTGGATAAAGTTAGCTAATTTATCTCCACCAACCCATGTCAAATACTTAATTACAAATTCTAAGAAAGTAATTTTTTTATCTTCATTGATCAATTGTGGTGGCAAATCAACTTACAATTATCTTAGATATAATATCAATTAGGGGACCTTAATGATGAGCATTTCAATTATTCTCAATAATTAATCCCAACCATATATATAAATTCTATTATCATCTTTATATTGGGTCAATTAAACTTTAAATATCTATTCTATCAATCTGTAATTCTCTTCAAAAAACCTATCAATAGTTGTTTAGGCAATAATATTGACTAAATAAATGAAGTTTTCATTTAATTATGGTTCTATTAATTATTCTATTTCATATCTAATGACTATTTCTGTTTAGGGTTGAGCTTGCTATTCTTTTTCTCTCTCTTTCAATAATTTCTCTTATTCTTTTGTCAATTTTCCTGTTGGTTAGGGTTATGGTTATTTTGGAGTGTGTATCCTATGTAACTCAGAAAACTTGTCTGTAATTGATAAACCTTATTGTTCAATTATCATATTATAGATAATAGGATTGTTAACTAAAACAGGATGATAAGACAACAAATATTACAATGGACATTCTATATATTTCTGTGGGAATTGTATTTAGGTGAGATCATCGACATTCTTTAATTATTAAGCATGCCAATCTATATGTTCATTTAGCATCACTTATTTCAAAATTTAAAAAATTAAGTCATTAGTTGTTTTACTATCTATAGCAACAAGATAAATTAGGTTTTCAAGGAAAACTGGCTAAGATTCCTCATATTCTAGATGAGTAGATTACATTTTTAATTGTAATAGTGTCTCCAATAACGATTATTTATTACTTGATGATTTTTTTGTTAACATATTGAACAACTTATTTTGATTATGCAATCCAAAATTATTTAAACATTACAATAATTATGCTATCAATAATTTATCAGACATAAATCTTCTCTAAATTAGTTATCTAAGTTAAATAATATTTTAAGATTAATCTCTTTATTCTTTCAATGATTAAGAATTATTTATTTATGTGTCTAATTCATCAAGGAAATTATAAGTTTACTATGTTTGTTCTTACAAATCCAAATTTATTGTACATACTTAAATTAAAAATTCAAGATAGATAAGTATCTAACTCCAATATCTTTCAATTAATTAATCATGTTTGTTTTATAAATTCAAGAAAAACTTAGTAAGGTACCTTTATGCTTCTAAAATTTCTTTACAGAATAATTTTAAAGTAGTTTATTTGTTTTCATATAAATTGTTAAGATTAGTGGTTATAGTTTATGCTTGAAGACAAATTTCTTAGTAATTCAATTCAGAAATATTTAACTACTTTAATTATGACAATTCTATTTCTCCATTCTTTTAAAATTGATCGAAAATATCATTAGACAATGCAAATCCAAATGTAATCATGGATTGAAATGATAGCACATGTTTTTATTATGGTTCTTAATCTATCAAAGCCAAATTCTAATATAGTTTTTCATGTTCTTGGGGAGCTATCTATTATAATAAATTAAGCCATTATAAGGCCTTTTAATATTAAATCATTGTAGTATTCAAATCTTATGAGGATTTTTCTTTTTTTAAGGGATTTAAGATGATAAAAATATAATCTAAAATCTTATTGATATGTTATGATTTTTTGGCAATTGTGAATAAATATTCTAATAAATTACCACTTGATTTTTGGTTATTCAATTATTAATCTAATAGTTTATTGAGATTAGAATCTAATTTAACTTAAAAATCATTAATTAATGTCAAAAACCTTTCCAAAATATTTAATTAGGAATTAGCTTAGGGAAAATTCTATAATAATATTTTCATGAATTATTCTTAATCTAAGATTTAGATTTCGTTCTACTTTTACTCTTTTTCTAGTTCATTTTCAATTTTTAATTTTTATTAAGCTATCTGATCTTAGATCAATTGATTTTACTCTGCTATCTTTAATTCTTGATCAAAAAGATCTTCTTACTCTTCTTCATCATCAGAAATCCTATCATTTATTAACATATCAATGATCATTGTAGGTTCAGGAATTTCAATTCTTTAGATAGCTTTTTTGATCAATTGTTATTTGAATCCCATGTCACAAATATCATCAATCATAGCTTTGATCTCTGGTCTGTCAAACATAGATTTCTTTTATTCTTATCTTATTTCATTTCCTGATAAAATTTAAGTAATATCCTTATTTGCAATTATTTATTATTCTTTTGTTTCAGTTCCAGCAATCTTTCTCATCTCCTATATTTATAAATCTTTAATTGAATAAAACTTCTATATTAATTGTTCCAATAGAGTCTTTAAATTACCTTCACAGTTATTGTAGAGTAATAAATCAATCATTTAATTAAGTATTGAAGCTTAACCAACAAAGAGTTCGTTACATACTATATCCAATTATTAAGGATCTTAAATTAATTATCCAGATAACTATATCTTATCAATAGTAATCTTTTTAAAAATTAACAATTTGATAATATTATCTATATGTTAATGTATAGCTTCTATAAATCCTGGCAAAATCTTTCTAGTAATCTCTTATTCTTTTGTTCCATTGAATTATTGTTATCTTTGAATGCAATCTAAATATTATAGAATTTCAATCAATTACAAAAAGAAATTACTATTCTAGTAACAAATTACTGCAAATTATAATGGCTAATACTATTATTCTTAACTTAAAAATAAATTTTAGAGGAATTTAAATGATTTTAACATATCTTATAAATAAGTTACAATTGAAATAATTTAGATTCCTTGAGCTTATTTAAGTTATTAACATTTTTCTTAGAAATTCTGGAAAAACAACTAAGTTATTTCCCCATATTTCTTAATCACAAAGTCTTTTTATTCAACTTGTTATTACAATTTACCTATCAAATCCAAACAAGATGATTATAAAGGAATCAAATTATCTTTACTAATCCTTCTCCTTATTTGTGTGTCTTCATCATAACTTGTCTAATGTTTCTAAATCTATTATTTAGCAGACATAAACATCATAATGGATTCATGGAAACCTGCATGTTATGAAGATAGAAAATAGATTTCTAATAATTAAGAAATCATTAGATGAGTATCTTAATTTTATGCCACACCCTAATTTACACACATCTTAATTAAATAATGAATCAAATGGAAACGACTTAGTATATAGAATCCTCTATAAGTTTAAGGAGATATATGTTTGATGATTTTTCTAAAAAAATATTTATCACTCATATGGATAGACAAGGCATCATAATCCACTAATTTTCCAATATCTATAATCTTCTGATCACCTATAACCATATAGTTTTAAGATATTAAATCTAATTCCTTCCATAATGATGTATAAGGATTTAATTTATTTTTCTTACACAGAATACCAACATAATGTTCAACATAGGTATCCTTATTTTTACTACCTATCAATATTGGACTCATAATTATCTTCTCCAATGCTTCTACGAATTTTTAATTCTTCAAAAGAGAGTTGAATAATAAATCCTTTTATCTTTATGCTTCTTCTAACTATAATTCTTCATATCCTTGAAATGATCGATAAGAAGATTTCTTTTCTGGTTATAATTACATAAACAACTGTAATAAGGCTTGTAAGCTTTTTGAATAACTATAAAAAGATTGTAACTTTTCCTAATTACTAACGATTTCCTCTATCTTATCTTTACTCAAATCTACCAATTATGATATCTGAACAAATGTGTTCTCTATCACTTTTTCTATTTACTTTTTTGCTAACATGCTTTAACTATACAACATAATAATCTTCTTTGCAAAATCATCACTAACTGTAGGATCATTTAATAACTCTGCTGAAGGTAAATAACACTTAATAAAAATCCTCTTAATTAAATTATCTTATTATTATGGATCACCATTGTTATTTGATTACAATGTTAACTATATTGCCTATTCATTTGTACTAATTGCAATCAACAAATTTATTATTGTTACTATTAAAGGAGATGCTCTTGAGCAAATCTTTAATAATTCAATAATTTTATTGATTAAATATTATAAACTATTGTTTTCATAGAATTATCTTACTCTGGCTGGATTCTCTCCCATAGTTATTGCTAATAAGGTTATTAAATAGGTGTATAATGTTTCATTGAGCTCAGATGTATGTAAAGTATCTTCCAAAATCCTGTTTGACCAGATTTCTGCTAGCAATTTATGATATCTTTCAGGAACTGGCATCAAGAATTCGGATTATGCATTTTGAATCTAAACTTAATCAAATTCTAATTTATAGTATGTAATTAATTAATTTAATAATTGAAATGCTCTGGTTTATAATTAAATTTATGATTTCTTATTACAACTTTTTAGTATTTCTACTAAACCTTAAATTATTTAACTTTCTAATTGATAATCTAATTATTGGTTTTGATTATTGCCTGGTAATTCAGTTATCAAATTGATACAATAACTTAAGATGGGATTTATAATATAGAAAGGTAATTTAGTTTCTTCATCTTATCCAAAAGATTTTTTTATGATTTAAATAATTATGAAATTCCATTAGGTATAATTTGGTTATTTTTTGAACATCTATGTAAATTATTGATCAGATAATGATTAAAAAAATAATTGTTGTAATTTAGCATTTAAATTCATTCTATTATCATAAAAGTTACCTTCACTAATTTAAAGTTCATTCTTCCACCAAATTAATGTATCTTAAATACCTTATAATTCAAATAACCATAATTTATCCAAGAACGTATTATGCTCATATAATTATATTTGTTTTGATTTAATAAATTGAAGACTATCTACTAAAGTATCATTTAATGATTCATCCTTATTGTTAGCAATCATCCGTATTAATAAAAATAAAAAATCTTTTTGATCTATCAATCTATTAGTAATATCTGCCATATATTTGGTATTAAATAATTGTAAGTCTGAGAAAGTGCATTTAAAATGAAATATATAATTACTGATGAACATCTTCTATAGTAATTATTCATCATTGGAATATTAACAAAGTAATCGGATAAAGATTTAATCAAAGAGAATACTGTCTTTTTAGACTTTAATTTCAACTGCAATCTATAAACTTTAGTCCAATGGATTTTTGGTGTAATCAAAAGGAATGTCTAATGTTAGAGGTGGAGATTTGAGTATTTTTCTGAAATTACTCATCTCCAAATACCTTTGATAATTATTCATATCTTCATTTGGTATAGTGATTTTAAGATTATAATTGTCAGTCTAAAATTAAAACAATTCTTAATATTCCTGATCTGACAAATTATAAATATTCTTTTATAAAAATGTGTTAATGTACATAAATCTTAAAAATACTCTCTCAAATTACTCAACTAAGTTTGATAGTTTTATATATATTACTTTTAAATTTACAGGCTTTGGATCCATTCATGGATTCAATCAATAATTACATACATTACACCAATTTATATATTTTTTATATATCATAATCTGGATTGTGAAATATTAGTGTCAAAATATGCTCATAACTAAAAAACATATCAACTTTAGATTATTGAAATAGAAATACTTATTTTTGAGTTAGCTGACTTCATTATATAATCACAGCACTATAAACACAAATCCCAAATTTAAATAGAATCTGATTCACCCAGCAATTGAACGCATAGGGTTTGATCTTAGTCTTGAAATAAGGCAACTGCTGCTTCAAATATTGCATCAATTGTTTCACAAATGATTCGTGTATACTTGGGATCTTACAATTGTTTGCATTATGCAAAATCTTAAATTCTTTCTACAAGAGGCTTCCTAGTGGTTTCAATCCAAGAGTAATCAGTTGAATCCTATTGCTTAGATTTCTTGTATCTTTTCATCATGCTTTCATAGTAAGCTTAGGGAATTCGCATCTTTAATTTTAATTAATGAATAAATGTAATAATTTAAATATTTATACATAAATTAGGCATAAATAATTTATTTAAATAATTATGCTCAGATTAGTGAGCAGATTGAGGTTTTGTGTTGCACAACGAAATTTCTTTGTTGTACCTCCTTTGTACCCAGAAAAGGAGGACATGGCATACAGACCTAAAATTACATCCTATGATGATTCACAAAAACAATTACATGCAGTGTATAAGAAGAAATTGTCAAAAATTAAAAGCAGAGTTACGCAGTAAATAAATTAGTTAAACTTAGGCGAGTAAGAGAAATGTAGCCTAAACAAGAAAACAAATTGGAAGCGAATTCAAAGAATAGTTAAGATTTACTATAAAATGTATTGAAACATGTCTACATTGATGAAGAGACAAATTGTCCTTTAGGATTATTTTTTGATGATTTTGTTTATGATATCAAGACAAAGAGAGGACAATAATATGAAGCAGAATACAATCGTAAAGTTTAAGGATTGTTATCTTAAATGGTAATTGTGCATTTTTAGCATTTAGAGAGTAATGTCAGAAACTGAACTTCTTTAAACATCTCAAGATTTATTGGTTAAAAGTGAAGCACCTGAATATATAGCCAAAGCAAGAAAGGTTGTTTTTGATAGATTTTTAGAAGGAATAAAAAAATTACCAGAGGAAGATAGAAAGACAATTTTAGGAGATGATGCTTAAGATTTTGATAAGAAATTTACTGATGAAGCAATTCTAAATAAATATATAGATTCTAATTCTGTAAATGCAGTAGCCGAAGATATGGCCAGGGAAAATTTGTAAAAGGATATCTAAGATTTTTAAATTTATGATCCAAAATATAATGATAAAAATCAATAACTCACTTTTGGAAAGGCATATCTAAAAGAACTTGATTTCTATGAATCTGGATGTACTGTTGAAGAAATCTCAGATGATGAAAGATTATTAAAAATGAGATATATCAGACCCTCTGATGGTCAAGAGGCTATATAAACAGAATAATCAATTATAGATAAAGTTAATCTAAATTTTATTAAACGATCCTATTTAAAAAGACTAGCTGATAAATCATAAGAACCTAAGGAACCAAAAAAGTTAATAAATGCAAAAGATCAAGAAATGTTGGAATTAAAAAGATTAAGAAAATACTTTTAGAACTTAGATAAATAATCCTTAACACTTTAGATGAAAGCCAAAAAAATTAATAAAAGAATTATCGATCCTGTCAAATTTGAGGATATTGTTAATAATATAGATTTTTTGTTATCACGTGCTCCTAAATTCATTAAGGATTTGTATAATGATCCAAATAATAAAATAAAAGGATATGAATCTGTTTTTTAAGATATTGAGAAAAATAAAGGATAAAGTTTATTTTGGAAGGATTTTAAAACTTCTTTTGAAACTATCTTCCCTAAAGTAAAGCTCAACAAATAACAAGATACATTTGTAGATTTAAAAAAATAACCATATAATAGACAGTATAATATAATTATATCTTAGTGTTAAAGAATTATTTTCTGAGAAGGTGGATGAAGTGAAATAGAGCGAATATTAATTTTCAATTGAATTATATAAAGAATTCTAATAACCAAGTAATATAGAATTCTTCCATCATTATTTAACAAATATTTTTAAATTGAATAGAGAATAAATAAATGATGGATTATAAGCTTTTAGTGATAATACAAATCCATATACATATGAAGTTCCAAGCACAGCAATGATGGCCGATGATGTAGATCCAGATTTTGAAGATGTTGTTGAAGAAGAAGTTAAGATTGAGGATTTCAAAGAGAAGAGTGCAATTTAGATTGATTAATTAATAGAAAAAGATTATAGTGAATCTTCACTACTTCATTATGTAGGAAGAGGAAGAAGAAAGTCATCAATTTGTTATGTATAACTAAAGAAAGGAGTAGGAGAGGTTACTATAAATGGTAAGAACTTAATAAATTACTTTACTCATCCAGTATACAGAAGAACAGCTTTAAGAGTCTTGGAATTGGCACATCTATCATGTTTAGTTGATGTGAATGTGTAATAATCTAATTAAAAATTAATAGTGTAATAAGAGGAGGTAGTCAGTCAGCTTAATCTCAATGCATCTGTTCAGCCCTTAGTAGAGCTATAGTAAAAATGTGTCCAAGTATCAAAGGAATATTCAGAAAGTTACTGTTAACTAGAACTGATAGTAGATAAGTGGAAAGAAAGAAGCTTGGTTTGTATAAAGCTAGAAAGAAGTATCCTTATAGTAGAAGATGAGATGTTATATTTTAATCTATATAATTGTATATTATTAACATTCAAATATCATCATCATCACCATCTTCCATCCCGAATTCTTCAAATTTCTTTTAGACAGTTACATCCATTTTGAACTCATCTTAATCATGCTAATGTTATTAAATTTGTTGATCCACTTGTTCTTCCTCCTCTTCTTCTTCATCTTCATAATCAAACTAGACTGAAACATATAAGATTGCTGCTATTCCAGTGTAATTGTTAAGTTGTTTTCCTGAAGGATGTAAACTAGAAAAGATAAACACTTCTCCACCCTTATTCTTGATTTACTCAATCACTTTTAGCCATTATCTCCTTATTTTTGGATCTTTTGCTCTTGCCACTTTATCACTTATTAATAGTGTCTAAATTGCACCTAAACTATGAGCAAATTCAATGTCCTTCTTTCCATAAGCCACTTTGGTTATATCTAATCGAAGTTACTAAAAGAACTTCTCCAAGATCATTACTTCTTACATAGCTCTAAATATCTAAAAAAGTAATACTTTGTATTTTCTAATCTTTATTAAACTTATTAATCTTGTAAGATTTCCATTAAACTGTTCAAATATCCTGAACTTGATTTTACAAGAAAGATCTTATCCAACATTTTTTATTATCCTCTATATTTCTCCTCCTTTAAAAATGTGTTTCTTAGAAATGCATAGAAATCATCCTTCACAAATCTATACAATAATTAGAAATATTACCCTGGAGATGCTACTATTAAACATTTAACTTATTCAAATAATGAATCTTATTCCAAGGCTGCCAAACATGCTCTAAAAAACTCTTCTATTGACTTTTCTCTTTACTCATTTGAACTCCTTTTCTTAGTTATCTATTTCTCTACTTTCTACTTTAATCTAGTAGTCGCTGATCCTATCAAACATAAGTGACCTACTCCTTCCTCCATTATAAATGCTGCCACTTCTGATGAAGTTTATTATTGTTTAATTTAATCCAATATTGCATAATGAAATCTATCCCAATTTTCTTTGTATATTACAATTTATTAATTTAACTCAACTTCATATGTATGAAATTAACCCAAAGATAACCAATGAGATTCTTAACAATTCCTTCCCTTAATTGATAACAATAGATATTAATCTGCCCAATAATTAATTTCATGAACCTTCAAAAATACAAATATTCTTCTCTTCTCAGCAACTTTAGTACCAGTTTAACCTAGTCAATTTTATTTATAATTACTTTCTTTTACTATCTTTCTATGAGTACTTGTTTTTATTATATCTCCTACAGATAACAAATTATACAAATGCCAAAAATCATCATCTTCTTCAGGTATTACTTTTATGAATCCTACTCCTTTTATTATTTTCTTGCTTAAAATTTTCATTAAAAAATAATTTCTTTATTAAATTCTGTAGAATTATTTAAAATATGAACTAAAATAATTAACTTCAAGAAGAAATTACTAAGGAACTCTTAACAATAAAACAAGATATTGAATTTAAAGTCCCTGAATTCATTAGATAAGGTTGTCTAGAATTGAAAGTTGATCAAATTTCATTGTAAAAAAAGTAAGATATCATAAAGTGTCTTGGTGGTAATAAATATAAATAAGACAATCAATTTATACCAAAATTAACTGAATGTTTACTTAGTCATCTACTCAGAATGAAGAAATGTAGTTTATAATCTACTAATATAAATCCAGCAAGACCCATCTATTTAGGATAATTGATTACCATTACTATGTTTTATTATGAAGATAAGATTATCAAATCTTATTCAATCTTAGAAGAACTCACTAAATTTATTAATAAACAAATTCATATTTATTATGAAAGTATTCGTGAAAGATTAAAAATCATTAAAGATAAAGAATAATAATTACTAAATTAATTGAGAAATTCTCAATAAAATAATGATAAATAAAATGAAACACTATAAGATGTTAACTTTTTAAAATGCTATTGTCATTCATAACCAGGTTTGTATATTTAAATTAAAACTAAATTAAATACTTCGAAAGTTCTAAAATGTAAAATATGTTTATAAAATTTTCATGGATTTTGTTTGTAAATCAATCATGATATCCAAGATTTTATTTGTCCATATTGTACACTTGTATTGTTGAATCCTTAAAATAAAGTGATTGATTAAATAGTTTAATCTACATTTCAATAATTTCTTTAATTCAAAAATGAGAAACATTTCTTATTTAATTGTCCTGTCAAACATAAAGGATCTTAAATAGAAATTAGATGTTTAAGAATAGATGGTAAAGATGGATTAAATGAAATTACTTGGCCTGATTATGGAGAATTATAAATGAATGGTGTAAAACTTGCTGAATTTAAACCATTAAGCATTAATTATAGTGTAAAGAAACGCAAAGATGATTCTATTAATATAACTAATCATATCAAACACAACGAATAAAATCGTATTACTTTAATTGAATATAAATCTAATGAAGAATTGAAAAAATAATTTAGAATATAACATTAATGTATCTATTTTTTAGGTATATTTTCCATTAATTAATTGAATGCCAAAGAATTCTTATTAGATATTAAACAATATCATAAAAATTATTTAAGTATTGAAGATTCATTTAAATTATTTAAATAAGAATGCTCTACCAATAAGGATGTTAAAATAAAATCAATTAAAATCAGTTTATTATGTCCTATTACTTTATAATTAATTAATATTCCAGCCAGAGGTAGATTTTGTAATCATCTATAATGTTTTGATTTAGAAAATTTTATTACAGCTATTGATGATTAAAAAGACAAAAAAATTTGGAAATGTCCTATATGTAAATTGAAATGTTTCAAATTCTTAATTGATGACTATTAACAAGTGATTTTAGAATTAATCTCTGAGAATAGTTTATCAAATAAAGAAGTTGAATTCAATGAGAATGGAGAGATATCAGATATAATTCTAAGAGAATTGTGTAATCAACGTCTTAAGAATCAATATTAAATAAATGATCGAATTAAGAAATAAATTAAAACTGACTGACTTATTATGAAATCAAATATCTTAATAATCGATAAGTTCATCATTAGTTCCTTCTTCTTGTTACTCTTTTTTAAAACAGTTTTCCTATTCAATCTATAAGATAATTTGATTTAGATTATCAATAGCCTATTCCTCTTTTAGTAATATAAGAGGTTAATTTTTATGATATTAGAGAATGGATTCGATTTCATTTTTGAATTCATTAATATCTCTCAAAACTAAATAATTTAATAAAAATAATACTCATATTGCTAACATCATCTTCAAATTCATGTGTTTTTGAACTGCTATCTAGTATTGATTGGATTTCCCTTGATTCAAAAGTTGATTCTGTTGAACCAGTAATGAGATTTTGGAAATCCTGCTACATTGTAATTTCATCCAAATTTTCTGAAAATCCAATATCTCTCTTATTAGGTTTAAAAAACCATAGAGATTTGAATTCTAATTCATAGATTAAAGTTGAATTTTTATTTTATATGAACTTTTTGTTTGTTTAATTAAAGCACAAATAATTTTAAATGTTGAATTGTGATAAGAGTATCTTATTTATAACTTATTCGATTGTAAAAACCAAAGGAACAACTTTATTTAAGTACGTAAAAGAATCATCATCATTTTATATCAAGAACTCCATTTAAATCATGTCTACTGGTATTACAAGATCCTAAGGTAATTCTTCTATATCATGTTATGACAGAAAAGTAAAGTCATGACGAGTACTCTTTTTGATATTGTGTATTTCAATAGTGTAAATGGGCAAACAAGGTCCTAGAGATGAATTATGATAATAAAAACCTCCTTTGATGTGTTGCATCAGGAAATTCCATATTTCTGAGCACACAAAATGAACCTGATAACGTTTATCTACTTTGAGAACTTGCTCTTATGAATTTTATTTTATTATTTGAGGATTAATGTTAAACTCTGTTTAGAAATTTGCAATCAAACCTTATAATTTTTGTAATTCTTCCTAACAAATACTATAATTATTATTGATATAGTTACCAGAGAGAATAGTTATCAATCTATGTGTAATTAGAATTGGAGCAATATAAATCATCCTAAAATTAATCAAACCTATAAATTGCATTTTTAGACAAGATACCATTTTAGACTCACAGCAAATAATCGAGGACTTGATAAATCATTTGGAATTTCAAGAAATTACTCTAATAAACTCATTTTATTTTATATTATTATTATTATTACTATACTTATCAATCAAATAAACCACCCATATCAACATCTTCTTCAGGTTCCTCTGCTTTTGCTGGAGCTTATTATGCTGGTTTATCTTAAATCTTGGCAGCAACAGGAACTGAAGTAGTAGCTGGAGTATTAGATTATTTAATTTGATCAAAAATAAATCCTGATTACAATCCAATTGCAGCCAAATCTTTGAAAGCATTAGCTAAAACATATGGAGCTGAAGACTCGTTCACCCAACCTAACAAAATATAATTCCTTATTATACCATTAGCTAATGAAATAGCAGAAATATTGGTCACATTATTTTAGAATTTAGCAAGAACATCATTCAAATTAACAGATACTTATTATTTATTCAAAATAGATCCATTATCATAGCATGCCAACACTTCCACACCATATAAAAAGGGTTTCTTTCCCAATTTTTATAATAAAACAGCTTATGATTAACCTACTTTTTATCCTGTCTTTAAAACGACAAAGTCTTTGGTAATTTAGATTTATCCTCTTTCAATTTTAGTTGGAATTTATAATGCATGGAAGAATTGAATTTAAGCTGGATCCATACCTGTTGGACCAGGTGGGATAACAACATCAATAGGAGAAACAGCACCAACTCTGGCTGGTGTTTCAACCTTATTATCTTCAATGATAGTTTTAAGATCAAAGACAGGTGTGTCAGTGAATATGAATCCTATTTTACCAGCTACTTAATTCTTTAAGATATCTAATTCTTTTATTGCTGCTCCAAACTTCTTCAATTCATCATAATATTCATGAGTATCTGGTAAATCTTGCACTCTTGTTGATAAAACTTTCTTAAATAATGTCTAAATATGAAATGGCTCAATACATTCTTTCCAATCACTAAAAATGCATTTCTTTTTGCTAAAATTCTTCTGATGTCTTAAACTTATTTTGATCCAACATTAGCTAATCCAACTATAATCACTTATTAGTATTTTGATAACAACTCATAGATCTTTCTAAAATATATTAATATATGATTTACTTGAATTAAGCAGGCTTTTTATCTTTTGTTTCCTTCTTTCCCATTATTTATTTAAATATAAGATTTCTTTTTTTTTATATACAATTTGAGTTTTATAAACTTTTTGTTTTCTTGCCTAGTATCCATAGAGCTATATTAAAATTAAATCATTTATTATTTGATATAAATATCTTTGATTTGATTTATAAATAAATTTTTCAGAACGAAGAAGAATGATTTAAATTGTTATCAATATGCAATTATAGCTCTCAATCTAATTAACCTGTGATTAAATCATAAGTATGCATCAACCCAAATATAATAAATACTATTCCTCCAACCAAATTAACAGTCTTCTCAGAGATTTGATGTGCTATCAGTTTTCCTCCCACTACTGCAATGGTAGAACAGATTAGATGACCTAGACTACACCCTAAAAACACAATATCAGTATCTTAAACAGCTGATAAACTTATTGTTGTTATCTAACTTCTATCACCCCATTCTCCCAAAAATGTCATAATAAAGGATTACCATACAATTTATTAAATTGGTACCACAGATGCCAAATCTAAATACATTTAAATCATTACTTGTTTTTTGTCCTTCAGATGGATTTTCAGAATCAATAATTTTGTGGCTGCTTAACAACTTTTTGTCCAACTCTTCTAACTCCAATTCCACTTATTTCAATTCTTCCTTATCCCCCTCATTTTCCATATGATACCAATCGAAGAGTAATTTACATCCAAAGAAGTAAAATATAATCGTCACAATAATAGCTGTATAAAGACGAGGCAAAAGAGTTGGAACTATAATACCGAAAGCACAACTAATTGCAGTCATTAAGACTAAAGCTCCTGCTGCTCCAACAAATACAGCCAATCTGTTGAACTTCATTGACAGAATTGCTGCTAAAAAGAAAGTCTATTTTTATCTCAAAATTTATTTACCTTGTCTCCTATTTCTGAAACTACCATTGATCCAATGGACTAAGTCAAAATTGTAAGATGTTTTTCACCTGATTCTTTGCAGTATCCTACAAATACCAAACATAACAAAATAAATGTTCTTATTGGCATAATATATGATTTAATATATTTAATTCATTTTTACTATTTTTCTAATAAATCATTATAAGGCGAAAGTATACGCTTTAAATCCTGCCCTAGTTATTTTAATGACATAATATTAGCTTTGACATTACAATAAAATATCAAAATTACGTGGGTCCAAATTTCGAAATAGAGAATCCATTCACTAAATTTACAAACCATTCAATACTCATAAACTAATGTAATTTGCTTTGTTTCAGAATCAGAAAGTTTTCTTAAATTTTCATTGCATTATTAAATAGCCACCACATACATTAATGATTATGCGCCTGTTCTCAACTTGTTATTTTCATTTTAAAATGCCCCTATAATTCTAAGTTTTTCTATATTTCATACTCTATTCCTTCTTTATCCATTAAAACAATTCCTTCTATGAATGGATTATTCTATAAAAACTTTTACAACACAGGATTATTTTACATTTTATTAATATATTTAATTACATCATTGTATTAATAACCCTAAGTTCCCTTAGTATTACAAAGACTTACTCAATTAAATAAAGTTATTCAATCAGATACTATATAACCAATCAGTAATTTGTAGCCGTAATAAAATCTTTATTGCTAACAAAATTTGATGAAACTATTTAATTATTTGTTAAATCTTCAAAGATGTTGTATATTTCCTAAAATAATTTAATTCATGATTCAAATTATCTCTTGAAAAATAGTATATAAATAAAATTATATTTAAAAGTACTACTTTTTGTATTAATTCTTTTTAATATAATAAATAAAGGAATAATAATATAATGTGATATCAAATTACTTAAATAATAAAAAATGTACAATCTCAAATTTCCATAGATACAACATGTCCAAAAGCAGAAAATTTTTGTTCCATGATAACTATTTTCATACCTTAAGTCAAATATTCACTTTAATATTTAAATCTCAATTTTAATGATAATGTTTCTCCTGATGTAATTTCGATAACATTTATTTCTAAATAAAGAAATAAAAATACTTTATTAAATTTTCTCTTTTTTTGATTTATTTTTTTAAATATATTTTTATGATGATGAAACAACTTTACCTTCAACCGATTTGGAAGGTTTTCTTGTCAAACTAGGTTGTTTAACCAACAAAAAAGGATTTTCATGTAGATTATTTTCCAAAATTAAACAAATTTATCTAATTTAATATTTTCTTACTTGGAATATGGTGTATGAACTAATAATTCATGAGAATATGACAAACATATTTTTTCATTTGTATAATTACTTTATTAATTTTGATTTATGGATATCAACTCCTATTATTATTACTATTATTGAAATTATTTCCATCCTGCTGCAAAAAATTATAAATTAACAATAAAAATTGTATAGCTATTAGGTTTAAGTTTAGCATCTACCAAAACCATACCTTTTCTTATTGGATTTTCAGGAGTTCCAAAATTTTTTATATATGAATTCACAAGTGAAAATTAAACTGTACATAATTAACCACTTAAAGCAGATTTTACTTTAACTCTATTAGATTAAAGATTTTAAACTTAAACAGGATAGAAATTCCCCAATTTATCTGGACCAATTAATAAAGATTACCCTTTTTTAATAATACCTTTTGTTACTGTTCCTCCTAAGATCAATAATTTTCTATCCTAAACTTGAATTAATCCTTTAATAGATCTTAAAGTTGACTAAATTAAACAAAAAAATAATTACATCTTCAACAGAGAAGCTTTCTGATTCAATTGATGGTTATTCATCTTTAATTTATTTCGTTAATGCAATTTCAAAAGTTTAATGAATACCAAATTCAACAGGTTATGTAGTATTATTAGTAAATTCATTTCTTAATGGTAATTGATTTAAAAATTATAGAAATAAATTATGAGTTTTATATTCTAAATTTGATAATATAAAAACAGGAATTACTGTTTCCTTTTCATATTAATCAATTATTTATTTACTAAATAACATAACATCTTCAGTAGATCTTACTAAAATAATAGGAATTGTTTTAATAATATGCTATTTTATCTTTTATCTAATATTATACAATAATATTTCTAATTCATAGTCATCTTTTAATTTATCGGCATGAGTAATTACAATGAAAATAGGAATTTATTAAGATAAAGTCAATTTTAATTATAAAATAAAGTCTGCTTCTAATTATTATATAGCATTTATAACTAACATAAAATAATTGGGAAATTAAGATTAAATATTTTGCATTGCTTCATTATTATTCTAACGTTGTGTTTCTAAAAGATCAATAAAAGTTATGATTTTGGTTGCATTTTCAAAAACATATTAGTCTTCTTTTTCTTATCCCAATAAATTGAGTTTATTCACAACTTTGCCTTTGCTATCAAATCCGACAACTTATCTAAACAATTTGCCAAATTATTATCTTCCAATATTCGATTTACCTGTAGTAATCATACCAATTAAAGAAGACTTTCCTGAGTTCATCTATCCCAACATTACTATTCTAATATCAGTTTTAATTGAATCTTGTAGTCTTCTTCTCACCATGAATTCAGCTATCTTTTATGTGTTAGTTCTTCCTTAATGCATCTTTTATAATATGATTTCAGCTTTGTTATTGTTTGCAAATTTAATAAGCCATTATATTGATACCAACATTTCATTAAAATTTATACCAGTAGGAGTTCCATCATCTTCTACACCAACTCTATAATATGCAATACCTTTTCCTTCATCTAATCTATTCATAAAATTTAAGAAATTTACCTAAATTACATTTAAGTAGTTCTGTGTTCCATTTTACATTAATCAACTTTTATTATTTTTAATTTATATTCACAATTACCATAATATTATTCTGGAGGATAATTTTTGAATGTATGAGTTAAGGCATACTAAAATAATATTTAGAAAGTATACTTATTCCTTTAAATATTAAGAAAGATTTATAGTCATTTCTTAATTACCATGTAAAATATTGATATAAAAGTTCTAACCATCAGTATTTATTTTGTTAAGTGATGTCATTCTTACCAAATCGAAAATTTGATACTCATCTTCATCAAGTTTTTATTACTTATTCTTCATAAATTATTCAAGATGTTAATCAGGACTCTTTGATTTAGCTTGCTTTTTCATTTTATTTTTATTTATCAAACTAATGGGAGTTGATTTAATTTTTTTATTTAATCATTTATATACATTTATAAAGTATTATTTTTCTAAAAAAAAATTATTTTATAATAAGTTTATGCTTATGTTTTAATCACTTCATATTTTTATTTATATCTATATTATTATTGTTATTATTATATATTTCCTAAATTTGATTAGACATCCTCTTTATTAATGTTTTTTTAAATCGATGTTGAGTGCTAATTCTTTAATTATAATTATATAATACAATATAAACAAAGAACAATTCAAATTGATACTATATAGATTTTAATTCAAAATAGTAAGATAACACTATGTTTCTTATAAAATTACTCAATTTTCTTTAACAAAAAAATAATCTATAATAATAATAATAATAATATATATTAATCAATCATCCCAGATAGTTTCTATAAATTATTTCTATTATTCAGGTGTTAATTATAAAAAAGACTTTGGTTTATTATCTTCATCATAGAATAAATCTTATATTTATCTTATAGAATTTTATTAGAAAATTGTAAGATTCCTAGGTGTTAAATAAGGTGTTTGATATAATGATCTAGAAGTCTAAAAGTCTAGACATTATTCTTCATCGTTGTCATCACATTAACAAATTAGATCATGATTCAAAATGAGAAATTTTTGACCTAATTTTCTGTAAATGTAAAATGAATACATATAACTGAAGATTTAAGATTTGTAAAAAAAGAATTCAAAAAATTGTAAACTTTTCTTCTTCTCTTTAATCCATTCTCTTTGCGATTATAAATACATTTTTTAATTATGCCAACTCTCATTTAAAGATGTTTATGAATTTCCAATTATGTTTTAATTTCATTCTAAAGTGTTACTTAATATTTGAATAATGCCATCAACTTTTATTTAAGTTATTCATAATCTTGTTATAATTCACTTCTCTTCTTAGTATCTTCTTTTTTTGATTTTTTAATAGTTCGTTTCTCTGCCATGATTTATGTAAGATTCAACGAACTTTATGTAAAATTTGGATTAATAAAAATAGTAAATCCATTTTCATCTTTTGTACTTTTAAAATTGTAAAGGTTCATCTATTTAGTAAAGCTTTTATAAGATGTCTATTTAAAAATGTTAGGTAGGATATCACGAATCAATTATGATCGATTAATAATTTTGATAGCATCTTTATCGACAGTCCATTAAATAATGTTATATGCTTCACCAGACTAGTTACAATTGAATATACCTCTAATAAATCGAATAATTTTTCAAGAAATAATTTTGGTTTTTATTTTTCTTACATTTTAATTAATGAAAGTATTTGCAAAAGGGTTGAATTTTATGGGGTAATTGGGATAAGGTAATTTCAAAAGTTTAGAACATTTTGCACTTATACCTGATTTATAAAATATGAGAATAAAATAATTAGAAGCTAATATGACATAATCATTGCATTATTATAAGATGGATAATTATTACAGTTGGGGGTGGTAATTGGATACAATGACTGAAAATAGAACACTTTCATTTTATAAAAGAAATCCTACTCTATGTCAATTATGGCAAGTATATTAATTAGAATCAATATTAGAAATATTCTCCTCTTGGTACTATGTTATCAATGAGAGGTGCATTGTTTAACCAGTCTTATTAAATAACCCATTATTGATGCTCCAATCAAATCATTTGCAGTTGGAGCCAGTTTTATAATAATTTAGATGAATGATGGAATATGCTATGGGATGGGAGAAAATTATAAAGGATAGTTAGGAAATGGTGAATTAAAGTATTAATTTTAGTTTAAATAATTGTAATTGCCAACTAAAG
>JPFL01000417.1:5240-49025 GCA_000733385.1 Paramecium biaurelia
AAATATTTAATTGACTCAATATATTTGATATATCCTAATGGTGTTTAAATATTTAAATGTATAATGTTAATAATCTATAATAATGAAGTATTATATAAACATATGTAGATAAATTTGTTAAATATTTAATGGATTCTAATATAAAATTTAAATTGTATAATTGTTATTGTATATAATAACTAATTAATATAAATTGAATTAATACTTATAGTTGTTTACTAATATATAAAACACCTATTTGAATTAATTTAATTCATTTTAATGATTTTTTAATTTTAAATATTATCGAAAACAATTATAGCCTTCATTTCCTTTGAGTTGAAAATTTAATTTAATTTTCCTTTAGTAAAAGTCAAGTTAAATTCATTCTATTTTGAAAAGCCTAAGAGAGCAAATATTTTAATCTAAACTGGCTGTAAAATTAAAGAAAATAGCTTCAGAATTATGAGATTCTATTAAGCTTTAAATTTTAGTAGGATTACGGATTTAGTTTGGAAAGGCAAAATATTTATAAAAGTAAGTTTTAGAGCATCCTGATTCTAGTCAATAATTTGCTTTTTCCTTTAATAAATAGCATAAATTTAAGGGTTGAAAAATGTGCAGCTCAATATATTAAAAATTCAGTACAAATTTTCATATCAATCGATAACAACTGCAATTTCATTAATTTTTTAAGTGGTTTTTGCCTTGGTTATACCATTATCGCTTAATTGTATATTTTAATTTTAATGGCTCTTTAGGTTTGAGTTTGCAAATAATTCACTCCTTATTTAAGCTCAAATTAAAAAATAGTTTACATTGTTAAATGTAGCTTTGGGAGAAATTTAAAAGTTGCATAAGTCTTTTAAAAAAAGAACAGTTATCCATTAGAGCGAAAAAAATGAAATTAATTAAAATAAAAGTGCTATAGGAGCAATAATTTCTGAATGACCTTTTAAGCATTTTTAGCAGTAGAATAATGAAGAATTTAAGTTCTGCCTAGGGCTGGATAATGCTTCCATACCTAGCATATTATAACATTTGGATACCTTATCTTTGGTTAACTATTTAATTTTCCTCCAAAATATCTTTAATTTAATTGTATTGAAAGGTTGTGTGGTATAGCTAAAGTGAAAGTTCTACTATTTATTCTTAAATCATGCAAATGTATATCAAACTTCCAATAACATTTAGGCATTATTTGTATTGCAATCATATTCTTACAACAAATGAATAATTAGAATAGTATTAAAGCATTTAAGAATGTTAAGATTGAGGCAGATAAATAAATCTTAATCATTTTAATACTATTCAAAATATAATAAGTGAATAAAATTAACAGTATCTTAATGAAATTGAATTATTGTAAAGGAAGTTATATAACAAATTGAAAAGCGTTTATCTTATAATAAAAACATTCTTGTGTAAAAGAATTAGAGTATTTTTATCAGATAATTATAAGATTATGCATTAAGTGGATATTTATTTGAACATCAGCAAAATAAAGCCATTAATAATTTTACAGATTAATTTACCTAGATTAAAAGAGTGAATGATAGTATTTTAATAGAAGTGAAATTTGAGTGTATTGAAAATGTTCAATTAAGAAAATATTATTATTAATTTAGATTGATAATTTCACAAAATGAAGATGTTGAGAATTAAGTCAACAAAATATAGTTGCTTTATATTTTTTTCACATCAAAATAATTATGTTTTTTTAAAATCTCTCATTCACTATCACTCTCTTAAATATTAGTATATAATTCAGTGTATATTCATATCTAAATCTATCTTGATTTCTTATCCCAAGTAATTAGATATTCTCCATCATCACTCAACGTTCCAAATAATTCTGAGATTCCAAAAGAAATTGCTTAATTATATCTTAACTTAAATGATCTTTCTACGTATTTAAATAAATTGATGTAATTTCCATTTTTCATAAGAAAAATTAATTTAGACTGATTATATAAGGAAGGAAAAGAATCTGTGCAGAATTGTCCTCCTCCTTAAATAGGAATTGTTTTTTCTTTTATGTATTAATTCTATTCATTTAATGTGTAAATATTCAGAAGGGTTGTTCCATTCCAATTTTATGAAACATATTAAAAAACAAAAGTATCATTATTTAAAAAGCAAACCCTAAAGCCCCGCTGTTTTACATTAATTTTTTATTTTATTAACCAAGATTAATTATTGTTTTACTGTGATAATGATTGTTGATACTCAAATACACATATCAGAAACTCTACAGAACAGGATACTATTAAGTTCCATTTTGGTTGATTGACATTCCAAAAAGCCTACCAATTTCAGTTATTTTGCCAACACTAAACCACTGCATATGATTAGAATGTTGAAAGAATTCAATTATTCCACTAGAAGCAGATATAAATAAGTTGTCAATTTTTGGATGAAGTACTAATTGACCTATGTAACCTTAGCCGTTCTTGATTGTTTAGAATATATTTTGGATTAGCAAATAATTATTTTGGCCAAACAATGAATGATGGTCTGATGAACCTGATAAAAAATTTTGCTTGTTATTCAAAAATATAAGGCTTTACACATAACTCCTCTGTCCACCTAATTATGCTAATAATTTAATAAATCCCATTTTAAATATATAAACCCTAGTTAGAGCCTATGCTGATGCTAGTAACAAAGTTTTTTCTTGATTTATATTAATGGAATAACAGATATTATATTATTTAATTACTCTCTGTTGTCTATTAATTCATAAGCAAATGTATTCAAACTTGTTGGTTAATTCATATTTTTTATGATTTTTATATTAATAATATATATTTCTCATTTTTTTACTGATTTTAAAATTCCTATAGAAATCTGAATTCAAACTAATACATTTATTATTAAATTAAAGATATCGATTATAATTATAAAAGTAAACTCAATAAATTATATCCCATTTTTATTGTAATTACTTAATTCAATTCTGGATGACATTTAACTAAACTTAAAATCAAAATCATAATATCACTGTTTTGGTACTTCTAGTATAAATTCTTTTGCATTGGAAGAAAAAGAGAGTATTATCTGCCAGTGATTTCCAATAAATATCAAATGTGGTAAAGTTAACTATAGATATAGGAGATAAATATCATTTTTTAACAGAATTGTTATGAGCAATTCTGAATTCTATTCTGTCATAGGATCTTAAGAGTTTTAATTACAAGAATAATTATCATAGCAATTACGAAGAAAAATGCAGATATTATAAATTTTAGAATATTATAAATAAGTGGAAATGAAAAATGGGATTTGAAAGTGTCAATGTATCTTTGAAACTCTGATTACAAAATAGAGATAAGATAAATTGTTTAGAGTAAAAAATTAAGCATAAGTTAAATGGATGAATATATACACATTTTAATATGGGGAACTTGAATAATGGAAATTATATATATTTAGAAATTATTTTTTATGTCCTTCTAATTTTATAACAATTTTTTCAAATAAAAAGTGGATATAATCAATTAAATATCAATGAATACATGATAGCTTAAAGGAATCCAAATGTCAATCCTTCCAAATAAATGTAATCGACAATATCCCCTAATATTTTATTACATAATTATTCCTATTAATGTGTATATCGTTATAGTGGAAATTAGAAATGTTTTTGGAACTAGCAAGTTCTCTTCCCTTCTTGTAATAACAGCTTGTCTATTTATTTCAGAGGAAATATTTATATCCCAAATAATAAATGGCTATCTCTTATCTTGAAATAGTTATAAGAGTTTTATTTAGCTTATATCCAGGAAAAAAGAAATTTTCTAATAATTTATAGAGAGTTTTGATTTCATGTAAATTTTTTTATACAAGTTTTGAGCAACTATTTAAGTTTTTAGTAATAGTTAGTTATCCTCTACTAATGTTGATAGATTATTTGTTCCATTTTTTATCAATTAATATGTTTAATATAAAAAGAAAATCTACTTAATTCATCACTTATTTCTCTCAAACATTTGAGATGATTAAATCAACTGAGTGACCTATTTTACTAGAAATCAAGGATATCTTTCAGTTATTTTAAGAATTCTCTTTGTGGGTTAATTTTCTATAGAAATCTTGAGAAGGATATAAAGTATTAGATTTAATAATTTAATATTTTGTTTTTTAACAGAAAACAATGTTCTGCATAATATCTCTATAAAATATTTATCTCAATTTAGTTCAGAGTCTAATTGCTCTAGTCTTGGAATATTTTGTTGAATATATCCATATGCTTTTTAGCGTGATTAATAAACTATTCAAGTAATCGTATAATTGATAATTTATAAAATGGGGTAATGCACTTCAAGTGATGGGGATCCTCAACCAACTAGTAAGGCAGTTTTGAAAGCCAAAATAAGAGAATTTCCTAATGTTGACTTTTATAAAGGGGACTATCCAATTAACTTGCATCCTTCGGTGGGATTTCATTAGAAACATTGGATGAATAATACCCAAAATCATTAATTGACTAAATTTTACTCTGATCTTGAATCAGACAAATAATATATGCAATGGTTATATCCTAATTTCTTTTAATCATTTTTAAATATGAATAGCTACAGATTAACACCTTAAGAGAGGAACAAATTCATTCAAGACCCTGAAGTACTTTGTTATGTATATTAAGATTATGAAACAATACAAATTAAATGTTGGAATGTTTCTTAGGTTTCTTGGAATTATTAGAAATGAAAGATAATAATTAGAGATAATTGATGAGACATAATTTGATTAGTGTCTTTTTACTTACACTCATAATTTAAATAGAATCTAAAGATTCATTTCTTCAATGAGTATTTTGGGAATGAGAGAAGAAGCATTAGAATTCTTGCATTTATTACAAAATAAATTGAGCAAAAAACATAAAGTCTATATATCTAAATTTACAGGTTTTGAACCACTTCTAGAAGAAGGTAGTTTGGATTCCACTTAGATGAGGTAATATTACTTACATATTTTAGCGACCCAAATAATAAAAAAAGTTTTGCAGAATATAAAAGCAATTATGTTTAAGAAGATTTATATGAGGAACCATGGGTATCTGTTGTAATTTTGACAAAAGAATCAATCGAGATTGTTTAATAGGAGAACTCTATAAATGATAAAGAAATTGTTTGAATATTTTATATGTTATTAATTAAATAATAATTCTGATGATTACATAATTCGAAGAATAAAGTCTCTTAACATCACCAACAACAAGCAAAATTCTTTAATTTACATCAGATAATATCTTAATTTGTGGATCGGGAAATAGATTGATGGAGTATAATTTATATAACAATACTGTAAAACCAATCATCTAAACCAGATATAATGTAAAATACTTTAGTGTTTTTAATCAACAATATTATTCAAGTGTAGATGATTAATATAATATTCTAAGCAATGGCAAACATATTAAGAGTAAAAACTAGCAAATCAAATAAATTAAACATAGTCCTGATGGAAAGATGATAGCTATTGCCTATCTCAATAAATTAATTATCTACACTTTAGAAATGGAGAAAATAAAAGTGCATTCAAATAAACATAAAATCAATGGTATTTGTTGGTCACCAGATAGTCGATTTATTTTATCTTGGGGTGATGATAATTCAGTCATTATTAATAATGTTTTTAAATTAAGATTATATACTGATATTATGTTGTAAGCTCATAAATTCAAAATAGCTTCAGCATTTTTCCTTGGATCTAATGTTTAATATATAATTACCATAGATGTTCTCGGAAAAGTGTGTTTATGGAAGTTTGTAATGGATTATGTTACTGAATAATATGAAGCAAGATAGAAATACCAAAAAATAAAGGCTTAACATCATTTAGGAGTTGATAATGATTCATCAGAATATACAATAGAAGAATTAATGTACATGAGTGATTTTGAAAAGAATGTTCATAAAGGTAGATTCATTTTGGAAAAGAAAATAAATATTAAAGAGAAATTAGTAAAGCATTTTGCAGCAATTAAATCAATTGCATATCATTCATCTAATATGATGATTGTTGGAATGAAAAATGGAGTTTTGACATTATTTAAAATAGAAACCTCAGAGGATCCTTTCTTAATTTAAGTACAAAGCTTTTAAATAACCCAAACATAAATTGATAATTTGGCTATCAATAAAAATGGAAATTGGATAGCTTTAGGCATGAGAAATACTGGATAATTAATTGTTTGGGAATGGAGATCCTAGAGTTACATTTTAAATTAATAATCATTGAGTTATGAGACTACTTGTTGCACTATTAGTTAGGATTTAACTACAATAGCAGTTGGAACATTAGGAGGAATAATTCGTTTGTATGATTAAACATCGAATTTCTGTATTGCTAAATTTAATGATTAACATAGTTCTAAAATCACAGGAATAAAATATTGTCCTTCTAAATAAGGTGTTTTAATATCATGTTCACTTGATGGAACTGTTAGAGCATATGATACTATTAGATTAAAATGTTTTAGAGTTATGTAACCAGAAATATTGAATTAATTATAATGTTTAGATGTAGAACCTTCAGGTGATTTAATTTGCGTAGGTGGATTTGATCCATATGAAATCTATGTATTTAGCTTATAAACTGGTCAATTAGTAGAAGTAATATCTGGTCATTAAGCCCCAATCACATCAATTAGATTCGTTTAAGCAGAGGAGAAGGTATTATTAATTTCAGGTTCTTGGGATAAAACTATAAGAATTCATGATTTATATGCAAGAGGAATGAAGGAAGGAAGTGGTGGAGATTCAATGTTACATAATAGTGAAGTTACTGCACTTGCCACTAGAGATAATTAAATTGCTGTAGCCACTATGGGTGGTGAATTGGTCATTTGGGATGTCAATGAAAGTTTAATCTTATTCACTTTTGATGTTCATAGAGATGTTTAAGGTGGAAGGATTTCTAAAGAAACTTTGGCTGCATAAAAAAATTAGAATTTAAAGTATTTTGTTTCAATAGAGTTCTCAAAAGATGGGTAATATTTAATTGGAGGAGGTAACAGTAAATTTATGTGTCTTTATGATATGAAATATAGAATATTGATAAGGAGATTTATTATCTCAAATAATTATTCTCTTGATGGAATGAAATTGAAAGTCAACTTTAAAACTATTGACTAAGAAAACAAAAATATTGAAGAATCTGATGATGAAAGATAAAAGGACAATTTACCAGGAGCTAAGACTTTTGATGTTTCAAAAAGGAGTAGTAAAAGAGTTCCTGTTTCGGTCTTTAATCTACAATTTACAGAATCCAATAGGGAATTTATTGTGTCTTCAAGTGAAGGAGTATCAATTTTTGGATCAGCCAAAAGAAGATAATATTTCGATCCATTAGATATTGATGAAACTGTGTCATTAGAAGAAATTCAAAAATAAATCACTTTACAAAACTATACTGAGGCATTAATATTAAGTCTTAAATTGAATGAAGCCAATATTTTAGACCAAGTCTTTTACTCAATTCCTGTAGATTCTATCATAATTACTGTTCCAGCAATACCAGAATCATTAATTGTTAGATTATTAGAAACAATCATAAGATCTATGCAAATTAATAGATCAGTTGAATCATGTTTGATTTGGATTAAACAAATTTTAATAGACTTTGCTCCATTAATTAAAGGTTCCGCTGCAAATAAAAAAGTATTTTTTATAACAAATTTATTAGGTTTAAAATATGCTATAAGAGGTCTTAAAATAAATTAGACTTGATTTTAATAGAGTCAAGAATCCAATCAGAAAGTGTATCAATATTTTGGAATATTTATCAAGTTGATAATATATGTTTGTATAATATATTTAAGTAATTATCATATATTGGCATTTCTTTCTGTAATTGATGTAGGTTGACTAATTTTTCTTTTAAAAACTTCTTTTTACTATCTTGTTGATTAACTTTGCTCAACTAGTAAACTTGAACTACTTCTTGATATATGTTCAGAAGGACTCTTCTCTCTTTAAATAGAATTATTAGGATATCTTCTGATCAGATGTTTAATATTATGTTAAGAATAAAATGAATTATCAATGTTACTTTTGTTTGCAGGTTGTTTTTTAACAAAATTTTATTTATTAGGACTTGTATCTGTTATGAGTCTTTCTTCAATTTTCAAAAGATCTTCTAATTTTACATGTTTAAATTATTATTAAGGTTATTCTTGCTCCCTAAGAGAAGGCAAAGGAGACTCAAATGAAAATTCCTAACATATAGGCATCTATAAGATTTGTTCTCTTAATTCAGGAGATCTTTCATCAACTAATTTTGAATTAGATTTTTATTATTTCCTTTAAATATTAATTATTTAAAGAAAAAAGTCCATATATATCTATTTGTCTGTATTTTCTGCACATTTCATCAACATTTATAAATTTGAAGGCTCAAACAATTTAGCTTTGTCTAATACTTAAAAAGCCTTTCTAATATGATCAAATTCACTTGTTTTATCTCTTGAACTCTCTAATTTTGAGTCCCATTCACCAATATCATCTATTTATGGGGGTTATATTTGAGATATTTTAGTAAGATCGAAAGATTAATTATCAAGCAAGTTTTTATAAGCTTCTCCACATAATTCACTTATATCATGAACTTATTTTTAAGTTTCTTACAAAGATGCTTGGGTATCATCATAAAGTAATTTCTCAATTTCTTACATTTATTATTAGATTTCACTTTTTTCTTTTAATATCTATTTTTATGATTATGCTAAAGCAATTCCAGACTTTTACAATATGTCACACATTTTGAATAATTATTGAAGTTTAGTTTAGATTAATTGTAATCTACTAAATAATTGAATAAAGTCTTGTAATTAAATCTCAACAAACGAGGAAATCTTCTAATGCTTATAGGGTTTTAGAATATTGAAAATGTAATTCAAATTTTCGGCTAATAGTTTTTTGATTTAATTCATTAATATATAAATTAAGATAATCACTCTTTCTTCGCTGTGAGGTTTGTATCTGTTCTAGCAGCGACTGTCTTAAATTTTTCCATTTTAAATGGTTCTTTTTTTTCAGTGCCTTTTATCACTGCAAGTTTTTTATGATTACTTTCATGAAATAATTATGATGCCTTATTTGGTCTGACAATTGTGTTAGTCATTTTGGATTCCTACATAATAAAAGGTGATACTTATGAGCCAGCTCTTTTGTAATATTTGTCCATTGTAATTGATGCAGCTTCTATTCCATAAGAATTACCCATTACTAATTTCATAGGAGTAGATGGTCTAAAGAATATATTTAGATAATAATATAAACCTGTTTTTTCTTCCGTATCTAAACTCCTCTTCTGGTAATTCAATAGCTTAAATATTAGTCCCTTTTTTAACTTGTAATCGAGCATCATGAGTTTATCTGAATTTATACATATCCTATAAGGAATATCGAATTAAGTTACATGGGCCGAAAGAGATCCATTAAAAACAGACATCTTATTGAGTTCAGCAAAATCTCTATTTGGAATTCTATCTAAAGATTCTTGATGTAATTTCCAGGTCATTGTTACTGAAATTAATTAGATAAGTATATCATTACCTTCTTTGGCACCTTCTTTGTCTCTTATAAGAGGAAGTCCATAGATAAAATCTTATTTTGGCAAATTGTATGTAGAAGGTTTTGGTTTTCCAACATCATCTTTCATAAGCACTGGGTTTGAATAATTATGAGAGAAAGGAGGAGTTGTATACATTATTAATAAAAATATGAATTTATTAAATTATGACTTTATTGCTCAAGAAAATTTGAAGTTTTTAAAAACATACAAATACAAAGGCAGTGATTAATCGTTGCTGTATAACTATGTCCTTTCACCTTTTGCGAATTGGTGTTTGAAATATGTGCCTTTAAATGTGGCGTATATGAATTTTCATTAAAAAAAAGTCCTAATACGCTTACCCTGTTGGGATTAATTTGCATCATAATTTGTCACATATTATTTTATTTTGTGATGGGAGACAATTTTTAAGGTACAATACCAGATTGGTTATTGTGGACAACGTTCATTTTGCACATGATCTATATGGTAATTATATTTTACCTAGATTAGAATTTTGATAATTTAGATGGAAAACAAGCCAGAAGAACAAGTAATATAGTTAATTAATTGTATTAATAGACAATTCATCTCCTTTAGGTATGATTCTAGATCACAATTTTGATTCTATGATCATTGCAATATAAGGTAATTAATGGACGTAATTTAGGTACAAATTTCGTCACATGTCTTTAATGCGGATAATCATTATTGGCATTTCTTCTAATATGTGTCCCAACTTATCCATTCTATATCATAGCACATGAAGAATACTATACACACGAAATGAATTTGCCAATTATTAATGCTGCTGCAGAAGGCACGGTTTTTGTTGGTTCATTATTTGCCATTAATGCCATATTTGGTATTTTAAAAATTCAATTTTATTAAAGGTTGTGACATTTGGACCTAGAAGATGCCATAGTTTTATAATTTATAATTTAACACAGTGGCTATAATTATATTTTTTGTGGTTGTAGCCTTTGGACTTCCTTTCGTGTAATTAAAATTCAAATATTATTTATTAAGGTTCCAGAAAATTACAAAATTTGTCCCGCTTTCTCAAGCCTTAAAATCTCAAAGGTACATGCTATTCACAGGCCTAGTGTTATTTTATATAATACTCTTCTCTCCAAGTGATGTTGGTTCCAAAAACATGAGAGCAATTTTATATATTTTTGGTTTCACAATGAGCAAAGCTGTGGTATTAGTATCATATTTATTAAAGGGTATTGTGGCTGTGTATCATGTAAGCAATTAAGATTTACCTAATTATTTGAATTCTATTTATCTCTTCTTCGTATTGTTGTTTAATACGATATATGGGTAAATCTTTGGGAAATCATTAATTGAGGAAGGATTATTATTATAAATAATAGCTTTGATAACTGTTCTTGTCCACGTTCATTTCTTGTACAATATAACTAGATAAATTAGCCAAGCTTTGAAAATTAAAGTATTTAAAATCAATAAATGATTAAATTTATAAATGGATATTAATATAGGAGAAACACTCTTCATTATTGTTGGAGCTGCCATTTCAATTTCTATAGGTGAATTAGTATCATGGTTCCTCGTTTATAGAAATGCTGATTACAAGGACCTTGTATCTAGAATAGAGACTGCTGTTACCAAATATAATAAAGAGAAGGAATAATTTGTTAAGTAATACATTTTCTTATATGCTTTATCAGAGAAACAAATGCTAAAAATCAAGAGAAGAGATTAGCATAAATTGAATCACAAATTAAAGGATTGAATTATGAAATGACTTTCAAAAAGATGATATCGAATGCAGCAGTAGCTATACTCTCCATTGTTACTATTAATTCAATTGGTAATTATTATTCAGGAATTGTTGTGGCCAAATTGCCATTTGAGCCATTTTGGATTCTATAACAAATTACTCATAGAGGTCTTAATGGTGAGGATTTAACAGATTGCTCCTATATATTCATTTATATTTTATCAGCACTCATATTTAAATCAAATATACAAAAAATATTTGGTATCTATTTCATTTATCATACCTAGGTTTGGAAGGTCCTAAAATGCCATTTGGTCCTGGTGGTCCTTAACCCAGCTTATTCAAATAGTGAATAAATACATTACAATATTATTAATTAACTTTATTTAATTGTTTCTACCATACCTACATACTTTCTGAATTTAATATATATTTATCATTAAATATTCCAAATAAAAACTACATTTATTGATGAGCCAAGAAGAATATTAAAAATAAGAAGAAGCTCCTGATGCTAATGCTCATCCAGACATAGGATAAGTTTAGTAGATATTAAAGAGAAAAAATAAAAAGAGAGCAATTTTAAACCCGTAATAGAGTACAGGACATTGGAGTGAATAAGAACATAAAACATATATAAATTTTCTCAATGTACATAGATCTGTCATGGAATCGTCTGATTAAAAGAAAACTTCTAAAATATTTAAACTCATGAGTGAAACAATTGGAACAAGAAGTCCTTCACAATGTAGGTATAATTATTATTGCATATTGAAAGATCTCACCATCAAAAATTTAATCCATTCTCTCATCAAGTAAAAAAGAGATAAAAAGGAGCTGGTCGTAAGAAAAAAGAAAATAATTCTTAGATAGATAAAGCTAACAATGGATTTTTAGAAAATGCTTGTTTTCCTTAATTTATGTTTTAACCCACTGCTCCTTATTTTCCCTAACAACCTTTTGTAAATATTAAAGAATGAGATTATAGGATTTCTAAATGATGCAATTGCAATAGTTTCCAATTATGATGCAATATTTAGATTAAACAAATAAAGATGATGAAAAAGTAGTTTAATAAGATCCATCTGTTTATTTTCATTAATTCATTATGAATCCTTAACAAGTATATGATGATAAGAACTAATTTTACAATTTTGGTTTTCCATAACCCTAACAAATGCAATTTAACTTTAATTACTTTTCACAATTACCAAATGAATTCTATGGTAACAATTCTGCTGAAATCATCCAAAAAGATAATTAATCAGAAGATCAATGATTTAATTATATATATATGATCAAGGTAATCTCATTCTGGCACTATTCTTCTACTGTTTATAATTTGTTTTGCTTTATCTCTAAATTTAATAACTATGGTTGCCTTCTTTTTAGAAAATGACATTGTTTTTCTTTGCCTTTCTAGTTTATAGTCTTCTTCAACATTCAATTTAGAGTATTTATTAATATAAACGAATGGATAAAATAAATATTTGATAAATCTAGATAAATTTTCGATTAGATGTTTATTATAACAATTGCTTACTTCTAATTGAGTAAAATTATTATGAGGTAGATAAAATTAGAAATCTTTTTATAAGTCAAAGTTTTCTAAACTCATGAATTTATCATTCAATTTATGTTAAATTAGTATAGACAAATTTTATAATTAAAGTACAGTTGTCTCTAGCTCCTAAAATTATTTTAGTTATATTATCCTTTATTCTAAATATTACCAATTCTCTTAAAGTTCTAAATCTGTAGTAGTAAATAAACTCATTTTTTTTTAAGGATCCTTTTCAATTTCTATTTTTAGATTTTTAAGTCTCTTTGTGAATTAAGATTATTAAGGTTATGGCATACATCTCTTTTTGGTCTACAATTACTCTCCTCTAATTGAGATTATTTATTGATTGCTTTTCTAAGCTGTTCCATCTTCATCCTCTTGTTTCTCAGGAGTAATTTGACTTTCCTATTAACTAACATTTTCTACTAAAGAAGAATGAGCTCTAGGTAATACTTTTAAATCATGCGAGGGTTATTAATCAGTAATTTATTGATTGGTTGAAAATTTCATTAAAGGAGAAACTGTATTTTGCCGTGCTGCTCTTCTTGATTAATGTATTTCATTCAACTATCCGATTCTTTATTACTTAATGTGTTTGTTTTAAATAACTTAAGAAGTTTTAGAAATATGTAATTATGGAGTTTATTTTATCTAATCTTTAATTTCATCTGACATGATACTATATTGAGGAGATTATTGCTGTTCTAAATCAACATCATTTATATCATAATACTAGCATTATTTCCAAAAGTCTTCTTTAAAATATTCTGCTATTTCCATTATAATTCTTTGATCACTCTTTCCATTAAATGAACTTCTCTTTACTTTTCTTTTTTCTTTTACTCTAGGTTATTTTGTAATAAAGGTTTGAGATTTAATTATTTTTTCTTTATCTGCACAATAATGTACCATAGGACAATATTTAGTAATGTGATCCCTTGAATTACACATATAACATTATACTCCTATATCTCTCAAAAATTGATCACCATTATTATAAAGTAAATCATCTCTTATTTAACAGTATTTTTCTTTATCTTCAGGAAACTCCCTCAATACTTTTAAAAATTGATTTCTTGGTAATACTAATAATTTAGTAAATCCTTTGCTTTTATAAAACTCATTACAATATGTTCCAGTTATAAATTCATATAAACCAAATACTTAACCCGAACTTAATTGTTTAATGTAAGAATCATTTTTGCAATTATTTTAATCTTGGATAACTTGAATTGTTCCAATTTCAATGAAGGCTAAAAAATAATTTTGATATGAGTCAGGTTAATCTGTAAAATCAACTATATTTTCAGGTTGAACATCCAAATATCTAATCTTATTAACTAAGGCCTTTGTGAAGCCAGGAGAAAGAAATTTGGAAAACATATCACAACTATTTAAAATAATTGAGTTAGCTTCTAACATTAATGAATCTCTAAGATTTTCTGATAATTACTCTAAAATTCCTTTAACTTCTTAAGAAATTTATGTATTTTGACATTCCCAATAATAGGCTAAATATTATCGAATTTTCACCTATAATTCATAGGTGATTTTCTTTTTAGCCATATATGTATTAATTATACGTAATTTCTATAATTTCTATTCACTATATTTTGAAATTTCATCAATAATAGCTCCTACAGTATTTACACTATAAGGTAATTGGATACTAAAAATCATGATAAATATGATGCATGTCACATATTCTAAATTTGCTAAAGTTAATACGATACTCTACATTAAGGAGTTAGATCGCCATATCCAACAGTAAACATAGTGACAGTGCAGAAATAAAATGATCTTAAATATTAAACTATCCATTGCTCATTAAGTATATCTTCCTTAATCATCCAACTAGTACCATTAGTTACAGAAGAGCTTATTCTACCACACTACTATATGCTCTAATAAATACCCCAATCCAAATACATGCAGAAATATGCAAAATGTATAATAATAAGGTGATCAATTTAGCTAGTTCTAAGAAACCTGCTTAAATTTTATTAAGATTTAAGACTTCTTCAAAAATTCGAGTTAACTTTGTTATATTTTGATATTAAACAGTAAATGATAATAATCCAATAAATACAAAGGGTTCATATTCTCCGATTGAATCCCAATCCACAAAAAGCAAACAAATTAAAAAGATGACTGAAAAGGCATCTAATCCATATCCTTTACTAAAATTATGATGGATAATTTTTGATCTTTCTGAAACAATTTATCCAAACTAATAATATGCTGTATTAAAATTGATAAACATATCAAAAATTAATAAAAATGTCTATAAAGTAGTAATTACTATTAATTTATCAGAATATAACAATCTTTCTTCAAATACCATATCTATTGGAATAAGGATAATAAAATACAACCTAGTTATTGAAAGAACTACATCCCAAATAATTCTTCCCTTATTTTCAGGTTGAATTACTGGAATTTAGAGTAAGACTTATTCAAATTTACTTAAAATTAAATTTGAAATCTATCTGTATTTAGCAATCATTTTTTTAGTAAAGCTTGGTGATATTGATAAATGCAAAGTTTTCATTAATCCAAGTGGTTTGAAGGAATGAGATTTCTAACCAAATATTTCTGTATCATAATGAGAAGATGCATCGTTAATAATCTCTAAATGTAATGGTTGTAACTTATGAAACATATGTTTATTTCTCAATATTCTGTTAACAAATCTTCTAGTATGAAAATACTTCATAAAACTTCCACTGAAATTTGCTGATTACTTATGGTTTTTTTTAATCAATTATATTGATGACTTATGTTAAATCGGTCTTTAAGTGAGATTTTATGAAGGGAGTAAAATTAATTATTCACAATCTTTTAGTCCTTCAAAGTTAGGTGATAATGGACTAAGTATTACTTGTTCTTTTAAGTCTTTTGAATTAGGAGGAGGTTCAACATTATATTTGCTATTTTATGGCTTTGGAAACTAAATTCCAACATCTGAAATAGATTCCATTGAAAGAAAGTCTATGCATTCTTCAGGTCTAAAATCACTTATTATTAAGTTATTTTCAGTTTCTAAATGAAATTGCATTCTGAATTATTTTGTAGTTTTACAAAGTGTTTATTAAAATTTAAAATACAATTTTTAACTATTCATATAATTTATGAAACATTTAATAAATAATCAAGTTCTTCAAAGTTTTTCATTTCTTCTTATGCTAATTCCTTATAATCAATATCAGTGATTTCCACAACTTTATATTATGGTCGTATAGATCCATTGAATTCATTAAAAAGTATTTACAGTTTTATTTTTTATTATCTGAATTTTGAAATAAACAAAATCATTCGTTAATCTTATTCTGTTAAATTTGAATATTCTTCAGCAGTTAAGCCCAGTAATTTAACTGCATAATCATCAAACACAGTAGCATCTATTGTAGTATATTCATCCATTATTGTAACATTCAATATAAAACTCATTTATGGATCGTTATTTTCTATGAAACATTTCTTGCATCTATAAGTATTTCTCTATAGAACCTATTCCATTTTTGAAAGACATCTATTGTTTGGACATCTAGGATATGTAAATATTGATATTCCTGTTAAATATCCAATTACAATCATTTATTCACTATTTTTACTTTTACCTTCATTCAATTTCTTTAATACACATTCTTACAACTATTCTATATTTACTATTAAGCAATTCTTACTAGGCTTCATAATCTGATCTAAATCTTTTTCTTATAACCAATCTCTTAAGTCTTTCACTCTAAAATTAATCTAATTAATACTCAATATTAAAATCTTAATCATTTAAAATTATCGTATTATAATTAGTAGTAAGATATGTAAAATTTTATTAGTTTTTCAAGGTTAAACCTTTGCAGATAAGTATTTCACCTTTTTTAAATATTTAAGTCACATACTATTTCCCCATTAATTTTATTACAATCCTTCCTGATTAATCTAAGACTGTTAATTGTCTACAAACATCTGATAAAGTCTTAATTTCCTAAAATAATATATAAATATTATATTTTTACTTAGATTGCCACAACTACATCAACTATAGTGTCTAATGGCTAATTTTATAAATCATATATTTTTTTAAATGAAATCATAGGGATTTTTGGAAGATCTTCATTTTAAGAATCTTAAATAATAGAAAATTATGTAAATGTTATTGATTTTGGATAATTTGAATTATCTTTAGAAATACGTCCATTTTTAAATAAATAAACTTTTCCTTTTTCTAAGAGATTAAACATTTTTTAATTTGATTTGTCATAAAATAACCCAGTTATAATATCTTGTTCTCTATCTAAAATGATAATTTTAAAATATTAAGAATTAATATTTGAGTTTTTCTTCTTAAATTCGAGCATATCACTTTTATCAATAATTCTTCCTTCTAAAGCCCAAAATTTCTTTTTGTTTGTCAATAATTCTGAAATTGTCAATTTATCCTAGAATTATTTAAAATAACTTCTATTCATAGTAATATCTAAGTTTAACAAATTTTCATCAAATATTATAGAATTTTCAATTGGTTTAGAATAAGTATAATTTTCAATTTTAACTTTCTTAAGTATTTAAGGTTCTATTTATTGTGGAGATCTTTTTAAATTAGTTTTGAGAATTGTATATTTTATTTTTTTTGTTTCACTTAAATGAATATCTGGGTTGAAGACACTAAGATCTAACATAATGTCTTTATATCCCAAGAATTCACACTCAAGTATTACAACTACATAACTTTCATATTTTTCAAGAAAACTTAGTTTCCATTTTAAAAGTAAAATGACCATAGATTTAACATCATCACTTCCTTGTTCTTCTAAAAATATTAATATATATATATACTTAATTATTCTTTCAATGAAATTGCAGCCTTTCCTATTAATAAGGCTAATTAAGTATGATAATAATCGATTAAGTGTGTTTCTATTACAATCTATTATCCTTTTATCACTTTTTCATTATAACCTTGAAGCTGAAAAGACAATTAAGTATCCTATAATGTAGAAATGTTTTCTCTGTAATTTGTATAGAGATGTTCTATTTTTGATAGTTATTCTTCATTATTCATTAATATAAAGTTAATTTAAGTATTAAATTAAAAATGACTTATAAAATAGGGCTGAATTTCTGATCCTTATCCAACAAAGGAAAAAAAATTTGAAATTTAAATGCTAATTTATAATGAAATCTGGAATGCTTTTATAATTTTTGTGTATATATAATATCAAGCTCATTTATTTACTACTGAATCGCCTGACTATGGTTTAGAACCTGGTTGAGGTTCTCCTGATTTAGCTTCATCTAGTTTGTCAACTTATCCTGATTTAGGTTTATTAGCAGAGTCAATTTAACCAAACTTAGGTCCATCAGCTTAACTTACTTAACCTAGTTTAGGCCCAGTTCCAACTTCAAATTATCCTGATGCAGGACCAGGAGCTTTTTCTACACCTCCAGATTATGGAATGGATCTCATTAATTCAATCCTTGGTTGTTTTGGTTCTTATGGCCATAATACAATTTGGTATTTAGGTTTGATATAGAATGAGCCATCACCAATATGAAGATTCAAGTTAAACAATGTTCCTTCGAAGGGTTAATTAAAACCATCAGCTCCTAAATAGAACCAGAATTAATTTCGAACAAAGTTTTTGAGTCTATTGAATTAGAAAGAATCTTCTCTATTTAGATATAAGGCATATGCAAATCCTTTTCTTATCTTTGAGGAATATCCAAAGTAGAGATATACCCATTCTCATTAATTTTCTTTGATCTAGAAATTAGTGGATAGATCATTCTGATCATATGTAGAAAGGATGAATGAATCTTTAGATTAGAAACCAGCTAAGGTTCTATCACCTCTGATTATGTCCATCTGATATAAGCCTTAGCTTTCTATTATGGTCTAGAGAATCCAAAGTAAACAAAGAACCATTAAACATGTCTATTTTTATGAGGAATATTCTTGAAAAGATTTGCATTTCCATCCAAGCTGATAAGGTACTATCTCCTAAGAATTTACCAGGTGATGGAGTTTAAATCTAAACTCTGATATATTATGTCAATCTTGTTATAAATCAGTTGATCCATTTGAACCATCCACTTATGCCATATTCATGAGGGAATTTATGAGATGAAGAGGTACCAACAATTTGGTGTATTTCTCTGTCTTCTGGTTTTCTTGTGATAGGATTGGTTGTAACTTATATGTAACAATATCAGGAATAAAGTCCTTTGGCATCCTTCTCATGGATTGTAATTTTGCATAAATATGTTCATCATTATCTATAAAGACTCCTCTCTTAGTACTGAAATACTCAATAAACCATTAAATACTGGATGTCTCTTATCATCTGTGCCACCAATTGTGAATCTAACAAATTTAGTTTTTGGATGAGTAACTTCATGTTCAACTTTCTTAAAATCAATTTCTCCAAATTTAATATAAGCAACAGCATTTTTCTTTTCTGATTTATCACATGTAATGAAATGATAGAATCCTTTTCCTAACCATATTGCCCCCATATTAACATTATCTGTATTTTTGTTAGAAGACAATCTTGAAACAAAATACCAAGGTGCATCTTTACCTTTAAGCATAAATTTTGGATAAGCCAACATAAACTAGCCCAATAACCATATCCATATTCAACTAATTCCTCTAATCCTTCTTCATCACCTTGTATATAGTTGTTATATTTAGAATTATTAAAAATTATTACCTTAATCCTAATTTATTCTAATAATAAAGTTAAAATCAAATGGAAAATTATCACATATTACATCTAATAGGAGAAGGTTCATTCGGAAAGGTTTATAAGGGAAGACTCAAAAGGAGTAACCAGATTGCTGCTCTTAAATTTATTAGCAAGAGAGGGAAGTCAGAAAAAGATTTGGCAAATTTGAGATAAGAAATTGAAATATTAAGGAGATTGAAGCATGAAAATATCATATTATTATTAGATGCATTTGAAACTGCAGGTGAATTTTGTTTAGTAACAGAAGTAATCTTTTTGATAGAATATTGTTTAGTTTGGATAAGGTGTATTATTTGAAATTTTGGAGGATGATCGTAAAATATCAGAGAGTGAAGTTAGAATCATAGCGTAATAATTAGTTAGAGCATTGCATTACTTACATTCTAATAGAATAATTCATAGAGATATGAAGCCATAAAACATATTAATTTCTGCAGATGGAGTAGTTAAATTAATTGATTTTGGATTTGCTAGAGCAATGTCAACTAACACTTAAGTTCTTCATTCAATCAAAGGAACTCCACTTTATATGGCACCAGAATTAGTCTAAGAATAACCATATGATCATACAGTTGATTTGTGGTCTTTAGGAGTCATACTTTATGAACTATTTGTTGGATAACCTCCCTTTTATACAAATTAAATTTACTCTTTAATCTAACTTATTATCAAAGATCCAGTAAAATATCCAGACAATATGAGTTAAGAATTCATGAGTTTTTTAAAAGGATTACTTAACAAGACACCATCATAAAGATTGGGTTGGCCTGAATTATTAAATCATCCCTTTATTACAGAAACTGATTAAGAAAAATGTGATAGAAAGAAAAGATTATAACAATATAATTAGTGGGCAGGTGTTGAAGATGAAATTGTTGATAAAAGAAAAAGATCTTTAACACCAACTCGTGAGATTATTACTTATGATTAAATTAAAGATAATCGAGATATATCTCCAAAAAGGATGCCTTGTAATGATGAATTTTGGATTAGATGTGAATAAATTGCCAATGATGTTTAAGGTGCTACTTAATTGAGATGTGATCCAGGATTTTTAGATAAATTATTATAGGTTTTGGCTCCACCAAAAAAACCAGCTTTACATAGTGCTTTAAAAGTATTTGGATTAGTGATTACCAAAGGAAATTAATAGGAAGGATTGGATGTTGTTAAAAACTAATAAATTCCTATTCAATTAATTACCCATGTTAGGAATATTTTAAGACAAGGAAATTCTGAATTATTATCTGAATTGATTAAGACTATTGGTTTATTAGCTTAAGCTACTTTTGATAAAAATATAGGAATTGATAACATTTTTATAAAATTTGTTGGTATGACTGCCTAAATCCTCAGAATTGGTTAGAATAATGAATTAATAAATACTATTAAAACTATAGGACTTTTTGCCAATTAAGCAAGTCTGAATCCACTTAGATCAGTTTTATTTTATAAAGAATTAGTTGAACAGAATTTAGTTAAAGAAATTGCAAAGCTTACTAAAAATAATATAATTATCCATAAATTAGCAACTTAGGTAATTAGTGTATTAATTCATCCAATAAATGGAGAAATAATTCATTTTCCATGGAAGAAGGGTTATTCAACATAAGTGTAAAATTTTAATGAATCTTTACCTCTATTTGAATCTTTGAAAAATTAAATTATAATATCTTATGCAGATATTGATCATTTAAAAATTTGTAATAATTAAGATGAATAATAAAATTTGATAAGAATTTCAGTTTTAAGAATTCTCCTTTAAATGATTAGGATAAAGAAAGATATTCAAATTCCAAAAGAAATCATAAATTAATCACTTAATTCATAAGAACCTTTACTATAAGGAACTGCTTTATTAATTCTAGTCTAATAATATAAAAATAAAAATTATGAATATTAAATTACTTTTTAATAAGTAATAAATACTTTTGAGAATAATATATAAAGTAATCCAATAGTATCTTTATCAGCAATTTAATTAATAGCAGAATTGTTACAATCAGAGATGAGTTTTATAAATTAATTACTCAATTACTTTACATAATAACATCCATTTAAACTACTTTCTGAATTGGTAAATCCAACCAAAAAAAGTAATAGATTGGAAGAGATTAGAAAATTAGAAGGTAATTGTTTTGGAATTCATAGTTATGGATTTGTTGATGGAGTAATAACATTAATATCTAAATTATTGTTTCGTTATAATAAAGAATAAAAGAAATTAACAGATTTATTCATATTATTAGAAAAATATGAAATTCATTAACTAATATATTCAATCTTCTAAAACATAACAAATAGAAATGATGTATCTCCTAAAGGATTTGTTTTTTTATTAATATTAATTCATGATTCCATATATTCAAACTTTAAAGCACTAGGTTAATTAATGTTTTAAGACATTTCAATTAGAATTTTGTGTTCATTTTTGAAAGATGTTCAATTATAAAATATTTAAGAATGGCCTTCCTCTCTTGGTGGAGGATTTGGTTGTGTAAATAAAATTGGAGAATAGATAATTAAAATATTTATTCTCGCCTTGTAAGAACAAAATAATCAACATATTTATAAAGAGCTAAACAATTAGGATATAGTAGCTCTCATTTTAAACCTTATAAAAATTTCACAAAAAGATCAAATTCCATTAATGATATCCTTTATATCGAAATTGGTATGGAATAATGAAGAGGATAAGTATTTTGCATAAAGTTTTATTTAAAATAATGGACTTGCAATATTATAAAAATATTCTGTTATGAGTGTTGATTCAATTAACATTATATCTCAATTAGCCAGAATTAGTGTTGATTATTACCCTAATATACACCAAATGAATTTATACAATGAATTGAAATAATAAATTCAATCTCCTGATTGCAACTTAAGAGCTAAAGTATGCAATTTAATTGGAAATCTTTGTAGACATTCCTCTTATTTTTATGAACAACTTTTGAAATATGATTTAATCAATCTTTGCATTAAATGTTGTTCAGACACTGATAAAAATACAAGAAAGTTTGCTTGTTTTGCAATTGGAAATGCAGGATTTCATAGTGATAGGTTATATGAAAATTTAAGACCAGTCATACCCTAATTAGTAGAATTACTCAAAGATTAAGAAGTATTTATTAATATAAATACTACAACTAGGAAAAAACAAGATCTAATGCAGCAGGGGCTCTCGGAAATTTAGTCAGAAATTCAAATTCCCTAATTAAAGACTTTATAAGACATGGAGCATTAAATTAATTATTAGAATTAGTGAAATTTGATTAGACAACTAGAATCTCCTTATTTTCGATAGGAAATCTATGTTAATATCCTGAATGTAAGAGAAAATTTGAAGAATTAGAAATTAGATAAATTATAGAACAATCATTGGTACAAATTGTAAATAATATATTTAAGGCTTCTAATAATGATTAATAAATTTAAAGATATGGCAGAAGAGTGTTAATTAAACTTGATGAAAATTGAAACCAACAATAATTTTTATATAATTAACAATTTTCAATATTGGATTACAATTCAAATCATTATTCTTTTCAAATATTTTTATTATTATTATTTTTCAATTTTTGCTTCAAATTGTTACATTAAATAATCGATATTCAAAAAAAGATAAATTAAGAAAAGTAAGAAAGCCTTCTAATTAATCACTAGGTCATTACAAATGTTTGGATTAACCATTCAAAAAAATGAAACTTTTGATTTCTTCTATTATTCATAGTAGAAGTAATATATCTTACAGTAAAATGCATTTTACAATAAAATATTCAGTCAGTTCAAATTAAATTTTATTTAATTTTTTCTTTTGTTTAGTCTAATAGAGCTCTATGGCATTATTTTTAGGAAAGATGTTATTCCATTAATAATGTTTTAATGATTATAGCAAGATTAATTCTTATTAGCAATTTTTTTAATTTTGGAATAAATACCTAAATTGAAATATATCTAATTAAGTTAATTCTCCATCCATTATATATATATTAACTTCTTTATGATTATATGGATTTGTTTCAAATACAAATTCAATACAATTCTAATTATTTATTCATTCTAAATATTCTATTCTCTTTTATTCACTATAAATCACAATCTTATACTAAAATTGGTTCTATCACTAATTATTTATAGGAACTATAAGTTTTCTAATTCAATATCAATTCCACTTAATTCAATGGATTAGGAAAACTATGGAGAATCAAACATTACAAAAGTATTCTAAAATAATCTGATTAGATACAAATCTGTTAACATAACCACCATATGTGAACTAGGTTAACGACTTCTATGGCACTTATATATTGTGTTCATAAATAAATATAAATTTCATTTCAATTATCCAATATGGCTAAAATAAAGACTTATTAGCAATTCCAACATTTTGTTTATATCACTAAAATCTTATTACTCCTTCTTTATTATAGAATGCATTATGTCAAACAAAATAATACTAAATAATAAATATTAAATAAATTAGTATGAGATAGACAGAAGTTGAATAGGTCAAGAAATTTTAATTTTTTAATTAAGAAAACATTCAAGATCAAAGAGCCAAGTACATGATTAGTCATCTATGAATTTTAGTGGTGATCCTACAGCCCCAACTTTAAATGATATTGGAATATCTGATGGATGTGGAATTGGCACCAAATTATTCCTCTCATCATAGTCCAAAAATCTTATATATGTATATGAAGCCAATTCCATTCAAGGATTCTTTCAACCTCATAATGATTCATTCAGAGTTATGAAATGCACTAAAGAAAGTAGAGATGTAATAACTAATAATTGATATATTTAATAGGGAAAATTAGTCACATTTGGTATTGATAATGAAAACAATTAAAAAAGTAGCTATGTTAAATTTTGGGATCCAAATACAACTGATTATCAAAATATGAGTAAATTATTTACAACATATTCTTAGAGCCTATTAAAGTTATCTTAGTGAATAAAGTAGGTTAACCATTACAGAATTTTAATTGTTTTTGTATAGCTAAGGATTTAAGTGCAATGGCATTTGGTTTGCAAGATGGCTAAATTTTGATCTTCAAAGCTAAATCTTAAAATCTAATGACAATGGAATTCAAAGATTAAGTCATTTAAACTGATTAAGAACCAATTAAATCTGTACATTTAAGTAGACATGATTAAAATCTAAATTTATTTTGTACTACTGACTCAAATATCATCTGTTTTTAGAATATGCAAAATAGAAAGAAGTTTTCCATTCCAGCTGGAGCTCTATTTGATTTGACAGCCAAAGGAACTCTTATAGGATGTCCAAAAGATGATACATCTACTATTGTTGAATATAGTGATACTAAAAAGGAAGCTACCTGGAATGTAGATGGGGATAAAATCGAAATAAAATTTTTCAAATAAAATTACTTAATTATGTTGATATCACCAAGATAAGATAAAGAATAGGTTGATTAATCTGTATAGCTAACTATCTTTGACCTTTTAAACAATTATATTGCATATTATAAGAAATTTGAAAAGATTTAAAGATTTATTCCAGTCAGTGATTATCTCTATGTTATTACTTAAAACAATAGAGGTGAGAAAAACATAATAAGATTAACCGAAAAAGAAAATACTCATAAAATTGAGATCTTTTTTAAAAATAATTATTTTGATGTTATGTATAGATTTGCTAGCAATTAATCATCTGATAAAACTTTATTAGCTGAAATTAGTAGATTGCATGGTGATCATTTATATGATTAACATGATTTTTAAGGTGCAATTAAATAATATATTAATACAGCAGGTATATTAGAACCTTCATATGTAATTGGGAAGTTTTTAGATGTTTCACATGTTGACTTCTTAATTTAATATTTAGCAGCATTACATCATGAAAAATAAGCAGATAAAAATCATACAGCTTTGTTATTAAATTGTTATGTAAAACAGAAATAGATTACTAAACTTGAAGAATTTTTAAAGGAATCTAGTTTCGATTCAGATCTATTTGATATTGATACTGCTATTAAAGAATGTAGATAACTAGGCCATATTGATTTGGCTCTCAGATTAGCAAAGTCTAGATAAAAAAATGAAGCTTACCTTAGTATTCTTATAGAAACAAACAAAGATTAGAATAATAAGGAATAGAATAAATAAGATTGTAAGAGTGCTTTGATGTATATAAGGGAAGAAATCTAATTGGATGAAAAAGTAATAATAATTATAAATAGATTAGGCTTAATATTTGAAAGAGTTTGGACAATAATTAATGAAGGCAGAACCAGAATTATGTTTAGAAATTATACAAAATTTAGTATTACTTATCAGTATTGTGTAAAATTTGAAAAAAAGAGTAGACCCTTAAAAAGGAATTGAATCAATTAGTATTTTAACTCCTGAAGAATTGAAAGTATGGAGATATTTCAATTTATCAGATGAAGAGATTAAAAAGGTATTTTCTATAACTTTTGGAAAACCAGATGAATTTTTACATTTATTTGTGGTTAATGATGAATATTTAGAAAGTTATTTGAAATTCTTAATTGATAATTGTAAATCATTACCAAATGAAAAAGCTATATTTCACAGATATTTTGAATATCATTTAGAGAAATATCAATTATATTATAAAGATGAGAATAAAATTGGAATTAGAGATACTTAATTGTAGAGTAAAGAATAAGGTATAATGAAATTATTGGAAAATTAAGAAAATGAGAAGAAATATGATAAGAATCATTTATTAGTATTATTCAAAATGTACAATTTTGTTCCAGGAATCATTTTGTTATTAAAAAAATTACAAATGAGAGAGGAATTATTAAATTTCTATATAAGTTTGAAGGATAATGATTAAATCATTAATTTATGCAGTGAATATGGTAAAGAAGAAACAAATCTTTGGATATAAGCATTAAAATATTTTGCTAAACCTGACAATGGTGCAGAAAATTATATTGAAAAAGTCTTAGTTTTAGTGAGTAATTTAGAAAATCTTTCTCCATTACTTATTTTAAATATATTGTCTAAAAATAAAAATGTTAATTTTAAATTAGTCAAAAACTATTTCACTAATAAAATATCAAAAGATAAAAAACAAATTGATGACTGCTAAAAAGTTGTTAAAGAGAAAATGAAGAAAGCAGTAGATTTAAGAGCTGAATACAAAAAATTAAAGACTCAAGCTAAAGTATTCTAATCAACTAAATGTAATTGTTGTGATGCCATTTTGAGTTTACCTTCCTATCATTTCCTTTGTGGTCATTCATATCATGAACATTGCATTCATACGTAAAAAAATCTTATTTATTATATTTCTATAGTGAAAGAGCTTGTCTCCTTTGCCCATAAGACACATAGATGTTTTTCAAAAGAAAATAAGAATTTATTGAAGCATCAAAGGAAACTAAACCATTTAAAGAAAAACTATATGCAGCAGCAGATAAATTTGATATCATATGTGAGTATCTAGGATAGGGTATAATTTCAAATTAGAAATCTGATTGAATCAAAAATATTGTATATCAAAATATTTAGTATGAAAAACAAATATATCATTATGAAATATCGACAATCAAAAAATTATAGTATAATCATGTAATTTTAAGTTATATAAATATAACATAATTTTGAAGCTACAATTTTTACAATTTGCATTTAACTATAAATTTCGAGTTATTCATCAATTCAATATGTAATATATTGTTCAATTTCATCAACCTAAATAGTTTCGTTAAAGGTAATTGTAAATTGAATTTTTTAAATTAGATACTATAATAATGGAATATCATAAGGAATTGTCCAGTGAGAGGTGTGTCTGAATGTTACATGAATATAGAATTATTTTACATCTATTCAAATATTCTGCGTTGTACACTTATCATATATTTTATATATTAATAATGCATAATGATTCAATTGATATTTAGACATAATCAAAAGACTAACAAAATATACCATCCTAATATCCCTACTTAATGTATAATTTTCCATCTACATCATTGATGGATTATAATAACTCTTAAATTCCATAATTACAAATTAGAAACTCAAGTATAATTTGATTTTCTATAAAGATGATTCACTTTTTAAAGATAATATGCAAATTCCTGGATTCTTTTAAGGGCTATCTGTACCAAGTTTTTAATTCAACAATTCTAATCAATTTTATTTGAATGAATAGAAATCTCCATATGTACCTTCTATGGCAAGTGCATTAGCATCTGTTTTTAATGAACAACAAATATCAAGTTTATAAAATGACAATAAAAGAAATCGCATAATAATTGGTACCTAAACACTCTGCAATATAGAGATGATATTTGTGTAGAGGTATTATGATATTAAGAATCAAGTAAGTTGATATTATATTTAATAGATATTTTGTCCTCCAAATATGAAATACACTTTGAATGATGATAAATCTATTTCAAATTCAGGTTGGATGATGGATCGAATTAAAAATAGATACAAAAAACCAGTAATTTATACATTAAATAATGTAGATCAAGGAATCTATGTTCGATTTAATTAATGTGTTATCTGCAGATGAATAATAAAAAAATAGATAATTTTAGAGTTATCAATAATTTTAGTCTCAGGGATTCGATAATTTAGAGAAGTAAATAGCAAATTCAGTAAGATAAGAGAAACCATTTACTGAAATGATGGTAGAAATTGAATTTCTAATAAAATAATTTTTAGTGACAAAATTTTGAATTAGAAATATTTTCATATAATCATTTAAACTATTTATTCAAATTAAATTTATTAATCTAATGGAAATTATTTAGCCCATTAACACATTTTATTGATTAATTACATTTTAATTGATCTAGTATTTATTTATTTTTTATTATCTCTTTAACCCATTTTTTTCATTTCATTTTATTACTCATTAATAAATCTAAGCAATCTTTCGATTTCACTTTTTTACATCTAATTCTATAAATTTAAAGTTTAATTATTTGCTGCCATCAATTTTACCTAATAAGTCAAATCCTCAATTTGCTTTTATTTCTCTTTCAATTCAAAAAAATAGTCCTCCTAACCTTATTTTCTAACACTTGTTGTAAGAGATCTTGGAAACTTGAGATCATAAAAACTACTATCCTCACTAAGTTCACTAGTCATAGCAAAATCAGTTTAACGATAAAAATTAAATATATAATTAATTTATCATAATCATTTTCATTACATTATATAAATATAAATTATAATTAAATCAATTAAAAAAAATACTTTCAGACAGAAATTATCTTAATCACCCTTGTATTCTATATTCAAACATTAAATTTCGGAGGTATTTGATATTAAAATATTAACATCATATAATATTTATAGATTTTGTGATTGTGTATTATATATATTATTTATCCAATAAAGGAAAATAATTAATTACAAATATGATAATTCTTTTGATTCTTGTTATTTAAATATATGGAAGAAATTTGTAATAAGGAGGATTTCCAATAAAACAAGGTGAGAAATGGGATCAATCTAATTAAGCATTAGATTAAATTTTTGAACATATAACAAACAATCTGACTTTATAATAAGAAGAAGAATTAGAATTAATTGAAGGCTATATATTCAATGAAGGAGTTATATATTATAATTAAGCTACTTAAGAAGAAAAATAAAAGATTTTCTTAGCTCTAGTTGGAATGGTTGGGGAACTTGAAAAGGAGAATGAATAGGAACACTCAATACTTGAAAAGGATATATAATACTTTAGTCAACTAAATATAACAGATTAGAATATTGTAATGACAAAGATTTCATAAAATTTAGATAAAACTCTAATAGACTCTTCTAAAGAATTTAATAGTAAAATTGTTCTATAGATAATTAAAAAAGAAATTGAAAATTTCTAAAGTAAACCTGATCGTAATACAAATGCAACATGGGATATTTAAGAATATAAACTGATTTAAGAGAAGAATGAATAGGAATTAAAGGAAATAGAATATTAGATTTAGGAATTTTTAGATTAAGGTTTATCAATAGAGAATATTCGAGAAAAGATAACAGAATTCATAGATTTTTTCTTTACTAATTCCACATTATTAGATCATAATTAAAATAGTGTAGATGAAATGATTAATGATGTGAAGTAATAGGAAGAACAAAGTTAACCAACTTAGTAAATGAAGTAATATAGATAAAAAGTTAGAGAATTAATTAGAGAACTATTGAAATAAGGTAAAACTGAAGAGGAAATTTAGAAGGAAGTTGATGATTATTTAAGTAAGAATGGTGTTAATGATTTGAGTGATGAAGAGAGAAATTTAATAAAATTAATTATTCAAAAAGAAATAATAAGGAGTAAAAGGCAACAAGATTATTTAAATGATGATGAAATCAAAAATAAAACTAAATTTAATACATTTTACATTTACCTAGGAATATTAACAATTATTTTATTGATAAATTTAATATTTCTTATAAGAAGACATAAAATGAAATAAAATCAAAAAAAATAGATTGGATTTAAAATATAAGATAATGCCTAAGATGTTGAACAAATGGAATGAATTTTATATGACATATTTTTATTAATTTATTTTTATAATGAAATATTTATTAATTTATGCCACGTTTTTGGTATGTGTATAATGTTTTTATGATTTCATTCCTGATGACATTATTACCTTCACCTTAACAGCAAATGAAGAAGATGTTTTATTAGAAAATATAACAGAACCAACCTTTATAAAAGGAGCATATTAAGTCAATCATCACAAAGATGTAATTGACTTCTCAGTTAAAACTCCTACTGGAAGAACAGTATATTCAAAAATGGCGACAAACAAAGGAAATTTCACTGTTCAAGCAAATGAGATTGGCTTGTATTCAATAATATTTAACAATAAAAAAAAGTCTAATTAATTACTTACTTATGCAGTTGATGTTATTAAAGATAAAGAAGATCAAATCAAATCAACAGATATTGACCCTTTAGAATTAGATCTAGATTACATTCATAATGGACTTTCAGAATTATATTATGATCATAAATTTTAATAAATCAGATATGAATCATCAACACAATAAGTTAAAGAAGCCAATAAGAAAATCTATGCATTTACAGTCATTGAAACTATTTTTATTGTTTTAGTTACAATATGGCAGATTTGGTATATAAAGAGATTATACAATAAAAGATCACCATTACTCTTATGATTTGATAAATTATTTTTTTTCATTTATAGAATCATCCAAATTTCAATGTTTGGTTAAAGCCATAAAGATCCCTTTTAACTATTTAATTCATTCAAATTGCCAATTTATATATATTAATCTATGACTTATACAGAAATGTAATCAATAACCTATTAATATCAGTTGCCTCATAATGGTATAATCCAGTGTTTGAAACAGCTGAAAAGCATTCTTCACATATTTTAATTATTTACAATTAAAAATATTACATTTTTTTATTGATCCATATTCATAAATATTCTCAATCAAAACAGATTAAATTACATCTCAATCTTATACCTTTTTTACTTATCTTTATTGAATAATTTATGATTTGCTTGATCATAATAAGAAAATCATATTATTCTAAAATTAGAGTGGTTTTTACCTATCTTGAACAAACGCTTTTTTTAACTTGATTGAGCAAGTCTTATTATTATAAATTAATTCATCACATAGAGGTGTAACCAATTCTCATTTCATATTAATACATCCATTTATTCCTCATTTACAAAAATATCTAATTATAATTATTCTATTAAACTACCAATTTCCTGAGTAACATCTACATAATAATAAAGTAAATATCATAATCTTAAAATTAAACAATAATATCATATAACTAAAGATAATCAATTTAGTAAGGGTTGTCTAATAAAAAGAAAGATATAACTTTTTATGTTTTATTATTTAATTTAATGAACTATATATATATTTTCTATTGAATTAGATCTAATGATAATAAGCTCTCTAATTGAATAGATATTTTGAAAGATTTTGGAAAAATAATTTTATCTAATATTTAAATTTGATTTGACCTTCCAAAATAAGTGATATAATAAACAACCACTTAGATTCTTTTGGATAATATACTTCATATTAAATAAGTATATAACACTATAAAATTATCGACTAAGTTAAAATTCAAATTGTGATAAGATGGATTATTAAATTCTGTGATTTTATGAATAAATCAAACAATCATCTGAGGGCACCTCATAATCAATTCTTAATTAACCTACGAATATTGAGTTCTTCTTTTACTTTAAGGGTTTCCAGATCGTCATCATTATTTTCCAGTGCCATCCTTAAAAAGAATTAATTCAAATTGTAAATGTTCATATAATTATTTGTTGCTATTATTGGAGTACAAAGTCTTATTGGCCTTATGATCTGTTTCATCATTTTCATCGTTCTGAAAATTTAATACATAAGTTATTAATATGTAATTAATTCTGGTAATATATTTATTTATTTACTAAAATAATTATCTCAAAGTTTGGTAGTATTAAAATAAAATGTAGAGGATGTTGAATAAATGTCTAAAAACTGTCTTGAATGGAAAAAGTTTGTTAAATAAATAAAGTTATAAATTAATTAGATATAGTTGAATTGTTTCTATAGATTAATTTAAAATTATAGATAATTTGTTTAATATTTATTGGTGCTTAAATTTATATACCTATACTTATTTTTATAAAACTCAATCATTTTTACCTATGATAGATGTATTAAATTTAATTTCAAGAGGATTTAAATATTCTTATATATAATAATAATAATATATTTTATAAACAATTTGTTGGATTCTTAAAAAAAGAATTAGAATTTATAAGAATTCTTATATCTATCTTCTATATTCTTTTTAATACTGATAAAATATTTAGTATTTAAGCAGTTTTATTTAATTTAGAATCTTTAATTTATTATAAATAAATGCTTAATCCACAATAATTCCACATCCAAAATATTAACAACTTTCAAGACACACCACTATCATGTAATTAACACAAGCAACCTCTCACTTTTGTTGATCTATCATTGATGTGTGAAAGGGAATCTAGAATGAAATGTTCTAAGTGTTAGTTAGATCAAAATTGTATTCCTATAAATATATTTGGTAATTTATGTGATGATATCTTTTAAAATATCTAATAAAATAATTTTTCAGCAACTCACAGTATATTAATAAAATTTTAAAAACAAATAGAAGAAATTTTTGGTTTACTTCAAGAATTAAATAATAAGTTAATAAAGATTTCATCTATTCAGAAACCTTCTTTAAATTGTTTAGATTTATTAATAAAGTTTATTAATTGTAAAAAGTAATTAAAAAATGAAATAGTAGTTGAGTCAAATAATGTTTATAAATAAAATGAAATTGTAATGAAATTTGGAATCTAAGAATTCTAATAGTTAGCAGAATAACTGTCAAAACATACTATTCTTAATTAATATAATCTTAATTATATTGATGATTAATAACTAGCAGAATCAAATCAATATTTTGAATTAATAGAAAATTTAAAATAATAGATTCTCAACTTTAAATAAGAAAATGAAATCAAAAATATTGAAAATATATAAACGTAATAAGTTAATTAATCAAATGGTTTTAACAAAGAATCATTTTAGACAGATACTAAAATATAGAGAGAATTTGAAATTTAAAAAAGTGAAAAAATGTTCATAAATGAAAAATGCTCGATAGCTGATATATAATTAAATTATGATTAATCTATACTTTGCATTAGAATAATTGAACCAAAAAATTATATCAGTTTTTGGAAGTATGATCCTGAAAGAAAAAAATGGAATTTCTGGACTTAACTTTAATGTTACGTATAGAGTTTGATAGATTTTAGAATGAGCAAATTAGAAAATGCTTTTCTAACTTGTGGAGAAGATTTTAAAGAAAATTAAACCTATTTTTATAATATTGCAGAGAATAGTTAATCAATTAAGATTTGGAAGAAAGAAGGGGATACTTGGATTACAAAGTAAATTTACAAACCAATTGTGCAAAAAGGATTAGGAATATCAAGAATATCTTAAGTTCGTTTTAGTAAATCTGAGAAACAAATTTATTATTCTGAAGGAAACCGTATTGTTTTATTAGAATTAAATGGATAAAATTATGAATAAAAGCTTTAATAAGAAAAATCTAGTGAAATAATTACAAATTTAGAAATTTCAAATGATGGAAAAATATTAGCTGTAGGGGCTTTTGATTAAAAGGTAAGTTTATGGAGAATTGATTAAGCTAAATTAATCTTAATTTAATTATTGAAATTGTACAATAATCCAAAAAAAATCTTATTTAGTTCAAATGATTAAGATTTACTCATTTGTACAAAATAAGGTGTAATTCATTGTTTTAATAATAGAGAATCAAAATAAAGAGAATATAAAGAAAACTAAAAGATTTTTAATAATAATAATGTTAATATTAGAACAATTTAATTTAATAATGATTCATCTGTATTAGCAATTGGAGGAGAATCTAATACACTTTAATTATGGTAGAAAGATCCATAAAATTAATGGAAATGTTAAAATGAAACTAAATAAGATAATTTCATAGAATCTATATGTTTTGCAAGTAGCCCTGATGTTATTTATGCATCAAACAATAATGAAATTTATATACATCATATAATTTGATATTTTATTTTTATTATATATATTATAAAAAGATAAATTAAATTTAGGGAAATAATATTTTAAATTTGATTATTATGATAAATCAATATACTTCTTCTCTAATTTGGAGGAATTCTGAAGCTGCACTTAATTTTTAGGTTAAGACTTCTTATAATCTTTCTACAACTTCTAATTATTATTCTCTTTCAAAAGTTTAGCCTTCATATTATTCTTCTTATTCAGCAGCCCATCTTTCTTAGATAGATAATGAATCTTCAGCATCTTCAAGGAATAACTAAAATAGTGGAACTATTTTATACAGTTTAATCTTCTAAATCTTCAACAGATTCTTAGATGGTGACTTTGAATTAGACAATTGAGTTTTCTAAGAATGCCTTTCTTTCAACTAATCTCTTGTGTTCTTCTTACAAGTGACTACTTTAAACTTCCCAATTGGCAGCTTATTTATCTTCAGTGGCAAGTAAAGAAGCTCTACTGGCAACCAATTATTATCTGATTTAGGCCAAAAGTTCTAAGATTTTAATGATACTCTTGTTATCAACCTTGGAAGCTAATTAAGTCAAAGCATTGATGAGTGGCTGTAAAATAATAACAAAGGAAATATACTTTGAAGAGAGCATGCTTGCTTTCCATCAATTTTGCTTAGACTTTTTCAAATCTGCTTTTGAGTTAAGCAAAGGCAACACCAGCTTATAAATGTTGAACAATCTTTGAGGCTTCATCGATAGCATCCATTTAATCAACATGTTCTGCATCTTTTCTAACCCATGTATCGTGTTATGATTATCTGGTGGCTGATTCGTCAGCAAAGCTTTTTTCGTTATTGGCAATATCTGATGTGACAACTCTGACTTCTTCTTCAGCTTCACCTAAGGCTTCAGTTGTTGAATCTCTCAAGTTAGAAAGAGCAACAATTTAAGATTAATGATAAGCAATTTCTTATTCTAAGTCAGCAATGATTTTCTCAAATGCAACAGTGTCACTTTCATGAACTTTGTCAGCTTTAGTTTAATCTCCATTCAATTAAGAAGCAATATTATTTAAAAGGATTTGGATTTCACCAACAGGTCCACCAGTGGCCAATTAAAGTTGGAGAACTGAAAGAATGGAATTACCAAATGAATCTTTGTTGACTTGAGCCAAAATTTCTTTTGGACTTTCAGTCTTTGTCAATCTTGCTGTAGCAACTGCAATAACAATAGCCAATATTGTTAATGATCTAGCCATTTTTTTAATTATTTATTATAAGTCCAATCATGCTCATGTGATTTACACTTATTACCCGTTTTTGATAGTAATATATATATAATACGTTTTTAATTTATGAGTTTCATTAACTTAGAATAACTTGATCAAGAAAACTCACTAATAGATTATCATAACACACTTAATGAAACACTTGATTCTTTAGCAAATACTATTCAAGACCTTCGAAATCCATAAATATGTTTTGTAACTACATTTCCTACATTAGGTTTCAGACACTAATATTGCATAACTCTACTTGTAATAGATTTGTCAAAAATTTCCATAAGCGATGACATTCACATTACTAGTAGGAGAAGGTGCGAAAAATCTACATTTTGCAAATGAAGTGGCAGAATACTTATTTAGCAAAAGATTTTGTAGATAAGATTTAGTAATCGCAGTAGGAGGAGGAGTTGTGACTGACTTAGTAGGATTCGTATCCAGCATATATATGAGAGGGTTTGGTATATTTAACTATTCAACAGAATAAAATTCATTTTGATTCCCACATCGTTGTTGGGAATGGCAGATGCTAGTGTAGGAGGAAAGACAGGTATCAACAACATCTATGGTAAGAATCAACTAGGAGTGATAAATGATCCTTATAGAATTAAAGTGTGCAGTTAATTTTTGTAATCATTAGATAAAAGAAATTTTCTTAATGGTTTGGCAGAAATTATTAAAATAGCAGCATGTTTTGATAGAAAATTATTTGAGAGATTAGAATAATATGATTATAATTATTTGATGGATCCAAATAATTAAGCAAGTCTATTAGATGTTATTAAATATGGAATTAATTTAAAGTTAAGTATTGTAACTGAAGATAAATATGAACAAAATATTAGGAAAATTTTAAATTATGGTCACACTATTGGTCATGCAGTTGAATTTGCAAGTCAAGGTAAATTATTGCATGGTGAATGTGTCTCTATTGGAATTGTATTGGCAAATATATTAGCTAAAGAACATGGAATCGATACATCATCTTATGAGAATAGAATTAGGAATATTCTTTTGAAATATGAATTACCTATTGAAATTCCAGAATATGTTAATATACAAGATGTATTAAAATATTTATAATTTGATAAAAAAGTAGTCAAACATGAAATCAATTTTGTATTTATTTAAGAAATTGGAAAGCATAAATTTAATACTACTCCAATTAAAATGGATATTATTAAAAAAATACTTGTAAAATCATGTGTTATAGCATGTTCAGACATTAGACCAAGTAAACCAATACATGGATCTAAAAGTATTACTAATAGAGTACTATTATTAAGTTCCTTATCTGAAGGAATAAGCTCATTGAGTAATTTTTATGATTCAGATGATACAAAAGCTATGTTGAATTCCTTGTAAGAATTAAGATTATGTGAAATTTAAACACATTCTAAACATAATCTAATTCTTGAAGGATGCTAGGGTTAATTCTATAAAAAGGAATATACAATTAATGTCAAAGAAAGTGGTACTTGTGCCAGATTCTTACTTCCTATTGCAGCCTTAATTGGGAATGTTACTATCATTGGAGCATAAAGAATATATGAAAGACCTATTTAAGAAATGGTTGAAGCACTTAATTTAAATGTCATATATTTATAAAAAGAAGGATAATTACCATTTAAAGTAATTGATGGTAAATTTGGTAAACATATTAAAATTAAATCTCAAATAAGTAGTCAATTTGTTTCTGGAATTTTAATGTCTGCTCCTTATTTCCCAAATGATGAAACTCTTATAGAAATTATAGATTGTAATGAAAATGAAACTATTGTTAGTGAATCATATATTGAGATGACTATACAACTTATGGATATTTATGGAGTAAAAGTTGAAAGAATTTCAAAAACTAAGTTTTTAGTTAAGAAAGGAATTTATAAAGCCTAAACATATGACATTGAACCAGATGCTACAGCAATGAGTTATGACTTATTGCATATTGGATTAAATGGTGGATCAATTGAAACTAAAAAGATATCTAAATTATAAGGAGATGCATAATTTTTAGATGTTATAGAGTAGATGGGTATGTAAGTAGTGAGAGAATATGGATTTTATAAAATAATCAAGAATTAAGATTTAAAACCTTAAGATATAAATTGCATTAATTTTAGTGACACTTTTATTTCTTTAGCATTGTTAATGTCATCTATTGAAGGTTAATGTATTATAAAAGGTATAGAAAATTAAAGATTGAAAGAATGTGATAGAATTAAGGCTGTTACTGAAAATCTAATTAAGGTTGGTGTTGTTTGTTTATAATAAAATGATGAGATTTTAATTAGAGGTAAAAGATATCAAAAATACAATGGCTATAGAAAAGATGTTATAATCAATACATATAATGATCATAGAATTGCAATGGCATTTAGTATTTTAGGAGGACATTTTGAAAAAGTGCAATATTAATATAGAATAATAATAGATAATAAAGATTGTGTAAGGAAAACATTTCCTGATTTCTATAATCATATTCAAAGTTTAGGTTTATATTAATAAGCATTAACATATAATTAAGAATAAGAGTTCTTATATAATTATTAATATTATAAGGAACCATTGTATATTATTGGTATGAGGGGAGCAGGTAAAAGTACTCTATCTTAATATATATGCTAATAATTGGGTTTTGATTATATTAGCATTGATAATATGATATCTAATAATATCAATGAATTCGTTACAAAGTATGGATGGGAACAATTTAGAAAATGTGAGAAGGAATAATTTATACAGATATTATTGAAATATCAAAAGAATGTAGTTGTGGATTGTGGAGGTGGAATCATTGAAGATGAATAAATATAATAATTATTAATTGGCAAAAATGTTATTTGGATTGAAAAGGATATAAATGAATTAATTGAAGATTTACAATCTTAAAATAGACCTTAAATTGGAAATGTAATGGAGATTTATAATAGAAGAAAACCAATATATTAGAAAGTCAGTAAATATATTTTTACATTACCAAGTAGAAAATATATTTAATAAATTACATCCAATTATGATATTACAAGATATTATTAAAGAATAAATGAACTTTATTTGAATTTTATCAAATGCATTTAACATTTAAATTTTCCAAAAAACAAAATATATGTTTAAGATACTAATTTTGCATGTATTTTTTATGAAGAATTAACAATTTTAGATCATTAAAAAATATATTTTATAAACAGAAATCATAATTTATTAGAAATAAGGATGGATAAAATAGAAAATATTTAAGATTAATTTGATAAGATTAGACAATAAATTTATAACATTAAATTTTATCTTGATATACCAATTATATTTACTTTAAGAACAAAAACATAAGGTGGATTCTATACTGGAACATAATATATTAAATTAATAGAACAATGGTAAAATAGTTTTATTGGAGATTACTTTGATATAGAAATGGATTAATTTAATAATGTAGTAATTACATAACATTATAATAATTCTATTATTTTGTCATAACATTTATTTGAAAAAACAGAAAAATTATAGATCATTGAATTTATAGATAGAATGAAATATATTTCAGAACATAATCCTAATACAATATGTTTGTTAAAATTAGCCATTCATTAAGATGCTTATCCATCAGAACTTACCTATTAAGAAATTTCTAAATTATTTATGGGCATGAAATTTGTAATACCATATTTAGTTGTGTCTATGGGACCAAATTCATAATTATATAGAACTCTAAACAAATTTATGGTTCCTTTGTCTTGTTTGACTCCAACTGCAGTTGGTTAATGTACTATACAATAATTGAGATCAATTAGAAGCTTAGCAAATTTTGTTATAACTTAAAATTATCACATATTTGGTGATGATTTATCCTTATCAAAAAGTGATTTACTTCATTAAAGAAATTTTGATTCACTAAATCAATAACATAATAAATTTTATACTAAAGTCTCAATTAAGAAAGTAGAATAGGCAAAATCATATATAAATGATATCAATTTCTAGGGTGCCTCAATTACAATGCCATTTAAGGAAGATGTAAAATTATTTGTTATTATTAGATCCAATAATACTTGACAGAATAATCTATAGAGGCTTAAATTATTGGAGCAGTAAATTGTATTATAAAATATGAGAATTAATTGATTGGATTTAATACTGATTGGTGGGGAATGTTTTGGCCTATATTTAAAAGATTTCCTAAGAATATGCAAAAATGTTTAATTTTGGGAAATGGAGGTACTGCAAAGACTGCTATTTTTGTGGCTTCAAAATTATTTTTATTATAAGTTTATTTATATGGAAGAAATCCTTAAAATGTTGAATCTCTGGCAAAATAATGTAAAGTGGAATTTATGAGACAGGCTGAGAAGACACATAAATTTGATTTGATCATTTCGACTATACCTCCAGGAGCCGAGTTATAATTATGTGAGGAATGGTTTGATGAAAAAACAATAGTATTTGTGGCTAATTAGGGTGATGATCCTTTATTGAAGAAATAGAACTCCATATGTGGGAGAGAAATGTTTGAAGCATAAGCAATAGGCTAAGTACATCTATTCAATGGAAAGTGAATATATATATATATATAATTTTAAAATAAAATTAATGAAATAGTCATTATTTCACATGATTGTTATTTCCATTAACTTGGTTGTTTAAAATAATAAAATATTCAATAGAGTTAGAAGGCATTATCTAATATTTTATTTATCTTTTAATTGGAAATTAATTATGGGCTTTATTTGAATTTTATTATGCCTAAATTATTTAATAGTTTTGATCAATTATAGGAATGGTTCACAAAAGATATAAAGTTACACTCTTAAGATTAAAAGACTATCATTAATTATAAATATTATATGCTAAATTGAAATTTCTATTTGAAGAAGGATGTAGAGAATGTAAATATATATTAGAAATTCAGATAGTTTATTATTAGATGACTAATAAAATATCTGATGAGATTCTGATTATAATATAAAGAAATAATGATTTTATTCTTTTTGATTGAATTTATAGTACTTTAATTCAATATTTGGTTAAATAATATAATAATAAAGTAAAAAATGTCTAAATAGTCTAATTAAGTATAAGATAAGTAGATGTAATGGTCAAATGAGAAATAAAGAAAAAAGAAACTGATTTTAGATAGTCCAGATACAAAAGAGACTGTAACTATTCTACCTAAATAAGTAAGATATTATTCTTAATTAAGTAATAAAAAATACCTAGTTCAAGTAAATTACCTAAACACTTTATTTCAGTGGCAAAGAAGAAAGCAAGATTAAAATAATAGACATAAGAAGAATGTCCTATTTGTATGATGAATTTAGATGATGTATAAAATGTTTGCGAGATTGATGTCTGTAAACATTAGATATGTTCATCTTGTATCAGAGAATGGGCAGAAAAATATAAAACACAATGTCCTTGTTGTCGAGCAAAATTCAATTTTATCTATCCAATAAAAGATGGAAAAAGAGAAAAGAACCCAATATAATTAAATTTAAATTTACCAAAATGGAATTAAGAAGAAGATGAATTTTATGAAGATGAAAGTGATTATGATGATGAAGAGAGATGTTAAGTTTGTTAATGTTCACACACACCTTATTTAATGTTGATTTGTGATAAATGTAATGATTCATTTTGCCACACTTTTTGTGATCCTGCCTAATTAGAATTTAATGTTCCAAGTTGTAAATGGTATTGTTTGGATTGTAGAAAATCCAAATTTATATACAATAAACATAAGTGATATGAATGATTTCATATTTTAAATATTTTTTCAGTTACTCTAACTTTATTTAAGTGTTTTTTTTTATTTAAATTCATTTTCTATTAATTATATAATATATTCACTTATGAATTATTTATTATGATTCAGTCTTATCAGATATATGATTTTAAACTCTAATATATTAATTTTCTTGTTGTTTTTAATATGTTATTGTATTTGTGTTAAAATATTAAATTTTCTCAATTGTTATACTTAAAATGTTCATTTTCTACTATTATAAATATCTATTTAAATATATATATATTCATACTTTTGTTTAATTAGAAATAACAGTTTGGACTATTGGAATAAGTATTATATCTAAATTAAATTTGCAATAAAAAAAGAAGAATCTCTTTAATTTGATTGAAAAGATGAGTTTATGTTTCTTTATATATGTATTCAAATAATTTGTTTGGAATAACTATGAATAGAGCGATTAATGTAAATTTTTATTCATGCTTGATTAATATGTACATAAAATAAAAAAAGTATTATTTTTATATTTAATGATACCCAAACTCGAAAAGATTAGATTTAGGAAGGAAGAACAAGAGAAGATGGAAGATTAAGAGATAGAATTGAATGCTCTTAATAAAATTGAAAAGTAAATGGAAATGCTAGAAAATAACTCGTAAATATAAATTAATTATATCTTTAGAGTGTGGAAAACTAAACCTTTAAGGATAATATAGAAAATAACAATTTTCATTACTCGACTTAAACATAATTCAACTACCTATAGATTTAAATTGTTAAAGAAAAACATCTTTCTATTAATCAGAGATAAGGCTGCTTCATTTCAATATTATCTTAATAATTTTATGCTATTTCAGAAACCTACCAGAGTAATCAATTCTAATAACTTAGTGGATACAAATAAAATATTAAGCTCATGCTAACAATCCATTATGGTGGCGTTTTTGGTGTTTTATAAAAAGTGATGAAACTGTTCTATTGCCTGCAGATAAGTTCCTTTTTGTGTGGGATCTAATGATGATGCTTGTAACAATAGCCAATATTTTCTATGTACCTTTGTAGTTGTCATTTAATCTCAATGAAGATAATTTGGGTAGCATCTTTACTCTTTTTAGTACATTACCAAGTTGTATTTTTTTGATTGATCTTATCCTTACATTTTTTAAGGGATATTATGATAGAGGAATATTATAAAGGAATAAAGCAAAAATATTTTGGCATTATATAAAAGGTGATTTTTTATTAGATTTGGCAATTGTTTTACCATTCATTTTATCATGGATGGGATATTCAGCTGCAAATTATCTAATGTTGATTCGAATGACAAGAGTTAGAAGAACAATGATAGTAATTGAAGAGATATCTAATTTCAAAGAAAAGAGTGCAATAATTTATTAACTATTTTGTTTAATCTATTCTTTATTGTTGATTTCCCATTTTTGTGCTTGTCTATTTCATTACTTTGCTCTTTATGAAGTAGAGTAAGGTTATACTCACACTTGGTTGCATCAATAGAATATATTTGATGAAGATTTGTATACCAAATATTTCAATTCACTATATTGGATTACTATTACGTCAATGACTGTTGGGTATGGTGATATTGTTCCAGTTACAACTCCTGAAAAAATATTAGTCACAATTATCACTTTCTTAGTTACTGGAGTTTTTGGGTATGCATTAGGAATGATATAAAGTATTTTCTATAAAATGGCTGAGTAAACTAACATAAATAATTCCAGATTGAGATTAGTGAGTAATCATATTAAATAGAGAGGATTGAATACACAATTATAATTTAGAGTTAGAAAATATATAGAATATTATTTATAATTTAAGTAAGACGAGGAATTAGATTTAGATGAACTTATGGGACAACTAAATCCAAAATTAAAATAGGAAGTATAAATTGCAATGTATTATCGTTATTTAAAACATTCTAAATTATTTGGAACCAATTTTTCTGATGATCTCATTAAAAAATTATGTTTTTGTATTCATGAAAAGACATTTGCTCCTGAAGATGTTATTATTAAGTAAATCATTGATTTTATATATTTAGAAAAGATGAATTACCAAATTAATTATATATTGTTTTAACAGGTTAAGTTAAATCTCTTATATTAGAAAAATCTATTAAAAGATATTAATAAGGAAATTTATTATGTGAAAGAGAATTCTTTTATCAAGATGCTATGCAATATAATATTGTTTCATCCTCTTTTGTTTAAGTAGCTTACTTGAATCTCTCTGAATTTTAATCTATTATTTAAAATCATTAAGCTAGTTTTGAACAATATCGGTATGCAATAGACAATACTGTTTTTGGTCAAAATACTAATTTGATCATTTGTGAAGCTTGTCAATCTCATCATTAATTTAAAAATTGCCCACTTGTATTCTTTAAAAAAAATAAAAGCAAAGTATTAGCTGCTTATCATAGCAATGATATATAGAGCAGATAAACATTTTCTAGAAAAAAATCTAAATACAAATAAAAAAGAAATATTATTCTCAATGGAGCTTATGATCATATAATTAAAATGAGGACATCTTTAGGAGT